>KN832970.1:1023526-1067604 GCA_000827315.1 Piloderma croceum F 1598
ACCTTCATCTGCACCTCCACCAATACCACCGCCAGCACCACCCTCAATATTACCGCCGCCTCCTCCCTCAGAACCGGCACCACCGCCGCCCCCGCCCCCACCATCGATACCGGCACCACATCCGCCACCTTTAGCTCCGCCACCACTTCCACCAGCGAGTACCACCGCAAAACCACCCCCACCACCCTCAGCACCTCCTCCGCTCCCAGGTGCGACACCTGCACAACCGGTTTCTGTTCCGCCACCTCAACCCCTCCCACCACCACCAACGAAACCTGCCAGTCCTCCTCCGCCACCCAAAACCTACTCTTTACCTCCATTACCACCCTGGCCACCTGTGCGATCCGAGTATCCCTTAGGCAAAGATTTCAAAGTTCTCTACGACCCAGCCGTAGACAAAGATCGTGATGGACGGTTAAAAGCCCTTCTTGAGAAGGTCCGCGTTGCACCTTCGTCGTCTGCAGCAGCGACAGATCCACGGATAAAGGGTAAAGGCAAGGGGAAAGAGATTTTGTATCGGTATGATGGTGAAGTCATAGAAGGCGAACCTGACATTTTCATACGTGATCCGAGGAAAGCGTATGGATACAAACCTCAGAAGAGCCAGAGACCCGGACGAACCGACTTCCACGAGCTCAAATACGAGGTGTGTCATTATATGTTAGATTTAATGTTACGACCATAGTGAAAACCCCATCAAATGCAGTACGACTCTAATTCGACTGGCCCGCCACCTCCAACGGCGGTGCTAATTACCAATATCTCACCGCTCACACCCAACCAGCAGATACGCCGTCATTTCAGCACACATGGCTCGATTCAGTCGTTCGAGCCACAGATTGACAAGGAGAATGGCGGGGCGCTGGGTATCGTGTTCATAAAATTTAATACACACGATGAAGCGAAACGGTGCGTAGAGAAAGAGAACGGAAAGAGGCTTGGTGTTGGAGGTGGGATAGGTTTGACTGCCGGTGCTGGGGAAGGGGAGGAGGTCAGAGTCGTATTTGATGGTGAGGGAGTAAAGTTGAAGGCTGTTCTGAAGGAGCTGGATGATGGCCGGAAACGAGCCCGAGAGGAGAAGAAGAGAAAAGAGCGAGAGGCCAAGATCAAAGAGGCTAACGCTGCTGCTGGGACACCATCAACGAATGTCTCGGCTGGACAGACACCTCAACAGCCTGGTTGGTGGCCTCCCGGGCAACATCCGCACGGGACAGCACGTCTTCCCGCTTCTCATACCTCAAATAGCCGCCCTGTTCACTTACCCCAGCATCCAAGTACTCACTTCAATAATTTGCAGGTGCCTAATGCGCCGCCACCTCCAAATATAATGAATGGTCTGCCACCTGCGCCTCCGCAGGGACGAATTCGTAGACCCCCAACCGCACTTGTGCCACCCCGCACGAACCTACCGAGTACAGTAAACGCTTTCAATAACCGACACCCTTTACCGCCAAATCCATCTCTTCAGTCCCATTCGTCTTCCTCAACACCACTCCGCTCACATCGCATGTCACGCTTTAACCAGAATGCTCAAGCTTCGCCTCTCACAGCACCTTCTCGCTCTCCATCTCCTATATCACGACGGCCAGGACAATCAAGCCATACTGCGAAGCAGAAAGAACACGAGGCGGTCATTGAAGCTCTGTCAAAGAATGGTTTCGATCATGCAAAGATAGATGCGACGGCTGTAGGCGGGAGCGTCACGGAAGAGGATGTCAAGATGTTCTTCGAAGGATTCAAGATCGACAAAGTCCTTCAGGATCATTTGGGCTGGTATGTCGCATTTCAGACCAATGATACCGCTCGACGAGCGGCTATGGTCCTCAATTCTGGAGCTCGAACTCTCGCGCGCCACTCTGTGACGATATCGGTTCATCCTGCACCTTCAGCGTTGTCTCTGTCTGCATCTGCATCTGGTAAAACGAAGTGGGAAGACGATGAGTTGATTGACCAGTCGGAGCAGACCATCGTGAGGGAGTTGAAGATGTTGTTGGAGAAGGATGTAATGGAGCGGTTGATGGGAGCGGCACTAAGAAAGATGGTGACCCACGAGAAGGTGAGGAAGGCGGAGGAAAAGGCGAAGTTGGGTGGGAAGGACGCAGAAGGTGGGGAACAGAGAGCAGAGAAGCGGGGGCTCAAGGGGCTGTCGTTCAAGAAGCCAAATAAGCGTGCTCGCGAAGAAGTCCAAGCAGTGGTCGTCGAACTGGAAGCGGACACTGAGACGATTGGGCCCGAGGAGGAGGAAGAGTTGGGAGAAGAAGTTGACGCTGGCGAGCGGCCGAAGAAGAGACGAAAGAAGGACATCCCGAAGAAGACTAAGAAGGTTGTCGAGGAAGATGAGGTTGAGTCTGAGGACGACGACACTTTGGTGCCTGAATCGACTGAAGTGGCGCGAAAGAGACTGAGCTCGGAGGATCGTGATGATGACGAACCTATCAAGAAGAGGCTCAAGGCTGCCCAGGTCGACGACGAAGTGAAAGTTTCGCCAAAGAAGATATTGACCAAGAAGAAACCGGGAAAGAAAGCTGCCAAGGTCATCGAGGAAGTTGTGATTCCGATGGACATGAATTTCGATATCCCACAAGTGGCACACTTCCCCGGATTCGATTCCTCTCTTTCGCCTTCCCCCTCACCCGTACCAGCGCCGAAAGTTCCGCGTCTGCCAAGCCCCCCGCCAGATCCTTTGGACCAAGGGATTTGTAAGGACGACGAAGATCTTTATTTTTCCCGACTCGCGTTGTCGGGAGCTCCAGATACCGAACCGTCCCCTCCTGCGCCTGATGCTGACAATCTTCTACCATTCCGGAAGCACGTCACTGGATCGGCCCGTACTGAGGGCTATTATAAGATCTCTCATGCAGAGAAGTCTGCGTATGTCGCCCAATATGCATTACGAGCGACCGCCACCGAAGAGGTTGCCCCAGTGCAAGCTCCACCGCCTCAGCATATCACATCCTCCCGATCTAATCGTGCCAATGCTAGACGACGAGCACTAGGCTTGGAAGAGATCAATCAAGTCCAACGGGCCGTTGCACTCTCAAAGGGTGAGACTGCTGCTGAAATGACCATCAAATTCAATCAACTTCAAACGAGGAAGAAACATCTGCGCTTCGCCCGATCGCCCATTCATGATTGGGGGTTGTACGCGATGGAACGAATTTCCCGTGGAGAGATGGTAATCGAATACGTGGGTGAGGTCATTCGTGCACAGGTGGCAGACAAACGAGAAAAGGCATACGAAAGGCAAGGTATCGGCAGCAGTTATCTCTTCCGCATCGATGAGGATCTAGTCGTGGATGCGACGAAGAAAGGCAACCTTGGGTAAGTGTTTCAACTGACTTTTGGTCTAAGCTTTGCTAATGTTATTGTTCCAGACGGTTGATCAATCACGCCTGCGACCCTAACTGCACTGCGAAGATCATCACCATAAATGGTGAGAAGAAAATCGTGATCTACGCAAAGCGCGATATAGAACTTGGTGATGAGATCACCTATGGTGCGTTCATTCCTTCTCCTTCCCTTTAAATGATTGTTCATCGGCCTGTGTCCAGATTACCATTTCCCCATCGAGCAGGACAAGATCCCTTGTCTCTGCGGTTCTGTCAAATGTCGCGGTTATCTCAATTAGACTGGTTCTTAATCATATTTACTCTCCGATACCAATTTACTGTCGTCATCTCATTATCCGCACCACATCTCGTATATGTATTGTCTATCTGTTTATCCTTGCACAGCACGTTCCGACATTGCATTGTTCAATACATCTTTCTGGAGACTCCCACTGACATAGAGTCGGCCCACATGATAAACTCGCATGCATCGATGTGGCAATAATTTCCACCTTATACTTGAAAGGACTCGGTGGCACGTATGGGCGACGCCAAGGGCATTAGCTCAAACAGAACGTCGGTAAGTAATGCGACTTATGTAACATGATTGGTTTTCGATTTTCCATAACTTCCGCGGGTGGGCAGTGTTGGGGGTAGGTATAATCGGGGTTCGATCATGCTTTGCAATCTGCGATCACATCATCCACCATTGATTCACATCTGCAGTACCATGGGGTTTATTTCCATTGGTCTAATTAGACGGCGGAATACATAATTTTTCATTGATTCCATATATCGCCGGAAGGTATTTATTTCAGTCGTTGCCAGGACTGCGTGACTATAACAGCCCATTTGAGGGAAAGATGCATGGCCCCCAAATCTCGAAATTTGCTTTCTGACTGACGATAATTTATCTCGTTGCATATCCGTGAGCACGTAGACTTCCGTCCGATGGCCAACCTTGCGCGATTATCATAGTCCCGGCCAATCAATATTTTATCTAATCCGAGTGATTAGTACGAAGGGCTAGATCCCGATTGAACGTAGCATAGGGTAGTTTTGGTTGGATGAGACTTATCATGACGTACTATGAATTAGGGCGAAAGTTAGTAGAATGTATTTGATGTCGTAGACATTAATACTAACAAATTCGTGACAATTGAAATAATCAAAGATCGCGCAAAGCTTGGATTACGTCTTCATAGTCGCTCACCAACCACCGACGGCCGCCCTTCTCGCGCATCCATCTCCCGTAAGATTTATCTTCGTGGCATTTTTTCGCGGAGTCTGGCGGTGGGGGCCGCATTTTCAACATCTCCGCATTGATATCTTCCCAGCTCTCTTCACTCTCACTCTCATCGCTGCTATCATCCTCCTTGTGCAGTTCTGGGACCGTTTTCCAATCTCTTTCCTCTTCGAATACCATTTCGAGGACAGGGGTCACAAACGGACTGATTGCGACGCCACCGTTGTCACCATACACCAGCTCAGGTGGAATAGATGCCCCAAGGTGGCGCCGTAGCTTCGAATATTGCTTCTTTTTCATCGTTGCAGGGGAAGGAGGTTCTGTATCTAAAGGGCTAGAGGTCGGTGCATCTTCTAGCGAGGATGCTTCGGCTGCAGGCTCCGTCCTCACAGACAGCGGCAACGAGTCCCACCGTCGAGGTGGAACAAGTACACGAGCAGCTTTTTCTTTCGCAGCTGTGGATGCACATTCACGATGGATTGACGGTGGTGGCGAAGGCAGTGCAGGAGGGCAAATAGACCCATCACTCATGCTCCGTCGCGGGGACGAACGAAATGGCAATGAGGGTCCGATTTGGCTACAAGAGGGTGTGCGGGGGAAGGGTAAAGATGAAGGATGCGATGTGTGAACGGTGTTACTTTTGTGCACTGGCAATGTACGTTGGAGGGAGGCATGGGACGCATCATCTAGGGGTAAGGATATTGGTGGAGTAACGAGCGCTCCAAGCGACAGCGAACTCCTGTGGCCTGGTGATATCATGGCACGACGCGAGTGAGTGCATTCAGAGCATGTATACGAGGATGGCACCGGAGTTCCTCGTGATACCGCGTGTGTTTTTGAAGGCCGGTTTGACATCTCGTTAAGTTAGTGGAAATTGTACACTGTGGTCAATGGGGGGCGGGGGGGGAGCTGTTTAGAGACTTCATAACTGAATGGAACAAAAGGTGCGATCGTGAGAAGTGACAAAATAAAAAGAACGAGAGAGTTTAGCTGCTGAGTCTACTATCGACATGGCTGGCGGCTCGATCAAGTCTTCTTTTGATCCTCTCGCCGTTTTAGGAAGGCGTAGTAATGCCGAAATGCCATCCTGACAACAGTATTCGATCCTCGCCAACCCGGTTGGCAGATAACTACAGAATAAGCTCTTTGGCTGTGTTTAAAAATGCCAGCTTGTTCAAGGTAATATTTTCCGCTATGTTCTGACATGTGTGGCCATTCTTCGTTTGAATTGCACTGATCCAGAGTCCTTGAATATAGGATATCGAACAGGCCGATGCACTGCCTCTCTACAGAAATACGACACAGCGGACGAATGAGGACATATTCCTAAGCGGTCCATGGCAATATTCCAATGAGGCTGTTTCTTATTCTCCTCGGCTGTAGGAGCCTTTGTTAAACGACTTTCGGACGGGCCCGACGGGAGGCGATTTTATTGGCAGCGATCTGTCGCGTGATATACCACATTAATTGGCGACGCCCTTTCTTTTAGGCAAGTTTCATGACTGCTCTGTACTCTGCCTATGGCATTCTCTGCGGAGGCAGGTTTGAGGAGCCCTTGCCACAGCCACATGAATAGGTCACTGTTCGAGACTGCGATAGCAGTTTTGGGTTCAATGTGCAACCACCCGCACCTCCTGGGTGGTTCACATGATCATATAGGTCGGATATTTGCATCAGGGATGATTTGAGGCGAAGCTCGCGATGGCGATTGCGTATCAGTGTTACACTACAAATTTACAAACAATCGCTCACTACAGCGCTTGCACAATTTTCCGGCGAGCGAGCCAGCGCAATTGGACTTGGAAAAGTGAAAAGGTTGCTATCAAAGGTGTCAGCGTTGTTATAACAACGAGCACCTTCTCAGATTTTCCTTGTTGGCAGAGAGATGTGATAGACTGTAAGAGGAGCCGAAGCAATAACCTATACGGTGTCATCATCATTTCAAGACATGAATCGGATCTATGCAGAACATGGTCCGCGGATTTTCACGATTATTTGTCCCGTTTGCAACATCCAATCACCCAGGCAATATAGATGGAAATTCAGAGGTCTAGAGACGTTCGAGTACAAGCCTCGACACCCGGCTTAATGTTCGCCTTCTGCTGGATTGGACACTCTAGCCTGGTCGGCTGCAATTTTTCACAAACTCTGTACTTGAAAATTACCGTCACGTAATTAGGTTCTGAGATGAAGTGGTCCAAATACCTATCTACGAGTATCTGCTGCTTGTTTTGTATTACTGTCATCTCGGACATTGACATTGGCATTGTATGCTTTGAAATTCATCAAGGATGATTGGTATAGATAGCCTGACTCTCCGTTAACACCTTGATCGAGCTGAGTGAAATTTAGTCTGAGTGACGTACCTCCGAACCGCGGAAACAGAAAACCACTGCTGTTGTCCCGCACAGTATGTAGGAGGATATGAGTTGTAGAGCAACGTCTCGCCGAGATTTATGTTATCTCGACGTCATCGCTCCATGTATCGGATGTTTTGACATTATTGTCAGTGCAGAACAATCAGGTAGCTACCACCGAGAAATAACTTCATAGTGGAGCTAATGTTTTCTGCTCGGGACGATCGATCCTATCATATCGAGGGTTGTTATGTATGCTGCCGATGCGCTTGTGTCAATTCCAGAGTGGTCGGAGAGAAGTCGTAAGATGGCGAGGGGCTAGATCGTATATACAACGGCGAAATGAGAGTGTTGAGAATCGTCGAAATCGGACTCACAACAGACAAGTCATGGTATATTCCATATCTACTTTTGAGTGCAAACTTTTGCAAAGCATCAGTGACAGATTAGGGTGGTGCTGATGTCAAGCGGTCTGACGAAAATGATCCCCGATGCTCTGGCGATGGGAGCCCGGCACATTTATCGGAGAAATCGACAAAGTCCTTGATGTCATGTTTCGCTTTGAAATAGGTAGAGAATATATTAATATGATAGAGAATGGTGAAGGAACCAAACCATACTAGTATTTGGTTGGGGTCGGTGAGTAGTAGACGTCAGATTTGATTGTCGAGCTTTTGATGCAATCTGGTGTTGTGAACTGAACGGAGGTCTGGGGGCAGATGCTGAGAGACATCCTCTTGCGCCGGGCTGTACATAGGTCGTTTGCTCTCCAACGAGACAATTTTAACAGAAGTTCAAGAGTTGGAAATTTCGAATCCGACGTCCGATCGACCCTAATAAGTATTTTACTACCGACTCTTGACCAGATGGATGTCGACCCCACGCTTCCCTTCCTCTAGTACCAAACGCCCTGCTACCTCTCCCCCCGCTTCCTCTTTCTCCGAGAAACGTGCCAAAATTCTTCTGCTTGATGCTCAACTGACTGCACACGGGGAGCAAGTCGGTTTTGAAGAAGTGGCAAGCTCATGTTAAGGAAGCCGAAGATAACATGTGGTTGGATCTACTTTCGCCGGATGTTTTGATGCACCTCACGGGGGAATTCCCTCAACATGAAAGGCAGTGTTATCGCGACTTCCGACCTTTGAGCACGCAGATGACATCGTAAAGAGTTTCAACGATGACGAGTGGGAACAGTGGAAGGTTGGCATACGGAATGGTGTTGAAAATAACGATTGGACTGATCTAATTGCGCATCGTACGAATATTTTGGATTATCAAACAATCAGATCGCATTCAGTGGGCCTGTTTTGTCGTAACCACAGCGAAACTCGCAATGCCAAAGACGCCGAAATCAACCTCGCCCAGCCCTCTGCTCAACAAATCCCAAGATTCAACGTAAATGATCATTATTCCCTATTGTCCTAAGTTCTTTCTAATTTGTATATATGCAGAGGAAAGTCTATTGGATATGCTTTTCTTATCACCTGCATCAGCCGTCTCCAAGGCTTGGAACGCAAAATACATTGGGACACATCAACATCTCCTGCTAGACAACATATATTACGTGATAGGCCGTACTCGAACTCGGTGACCATTCTTCAGAGTTCGGGAATGGTCCTCGAGCTACTCGGCTATCAGACTCGGTCTTCACGGTCCCCTTCAATCTGCATTCCAGCTCTGAAAAGAAAGGTAACCCTTTACTCTAATGCATCTGTAATGTGTTCTTTATGCACAATAATCAAATATCGCGTATCCTCCGGATGACGAATTACGTGGTCGGCTCCAATGGACGGCTCTTGGTCTCGACAAGTGCCAGGCCAACCAACTGCTTCTAGGGTATCTTTTTCAAATTGTTTCGGAAGAATTTTTCTGTCAAAGTATCAACATAAACAGCGCTGGCGAAGGCATGGCGCAAACACATGGATGAAGGTCAAAACCATACTAGGATGTACGGAGAAGCGGTGAAGAGGTGTATTTCTAATTAGGTACGTCGTTTATATGCGGTTTCCCATTCTTCAACTATTGTTCTCGCCAGAGCAATATGGGACATAAGTACCCGCCTCCAGGGGTAAGTCTTGACACCTCACGGTTCACAGTGATACCAATGGCGGAGGGGCAGCTCGCGCAGCTGTTGGAATGCATCGACGGTTAACTATGGAAGGCTTGAAGAACGAACAAGTCAAGTTAATGCTCTATTTCGATGAGGCTCATGTCCTTGCGGAGAACAAGATTCCGAAAGATCCTGATAGGAAGGATACATATGATGTCGTGCTTCAACTTCTTCCTGTCTTTGCCTATATTCGTCATTATCGTTCGACAAGTTCCAATATTGGCCAACTGGCCCCCCAGGGATCGCTAGCCAGATCCGGTCGAGCCCGCGAAAATGCAGATGCGCTGCCTTGAAGCGCCCATTACAGAAACACCCCTCGATTGTTCACCTTGCGTTCCCGATCATAGCGGGCAAGCTCGGACTGGAGGATGTCTGTAAAGTTGAATTCATGGCTCAGTTCGGTCGTCCAATGTTCGTTCCACGTCCTATAGAGATCTTCTCACATTTCTGGACATTGCAGATTCTGGTCACTCCCGGCCAGCACAGGGGATCATAAGGAAGAAATTTGCTCGACAATCGTAGATCTGGCACGTGCCAAATCGATACGCCAGCACAATATTTCAGTAAAGTATACCGATCTTACACCTGCCACGGTGTCAGCTGTGTTAGATATTTTGTTAAACCTTGACTTCGAGCCTCAACTTCAGGCGAGAAGCTGAGCTGGTTACTAGCCACATGCGCATCGCTTTTTCGGTCCCGAAGGACCGTGAATATTTCCGCTCTGGTTATCCATCTGAACCTCTACTGGCAGAGGCTGTCGCTCGCCAGATGGAGAACCTCAGCTCGGATAACAACATCAGTCTGATGGCCAACATTCTGAAGTCCGAATTTTGCAGCGGCCTCGTAGACCAAGGACAACGAGGCGAAGTTGTCTTTCGCCAGCTCGTTTCGGAAGGTTGTAGACACGCAGTCAAAAAAGATCACCCCCACGATTCCCCCCACAACTTCAGCAAAGGCTGCAAGTTGACTACATTCATTAAGAAGCTTTTCTCCGAAGACTATGCGGAACAAGTTCTGAATAGGGTCCTTGACAACTTCAAAAGTCCGACCACCTTTGAGACTGTGTTCAAGGATGTCGTTGTCCGTTTCACGCATTTCGGGACGACACTGCAACGACTACAGATGCTATATTCGCTGCATTCGTACGGTGCATGGCGGTCGTTGCTTGGTCTTCTCAGAAGAATTTTATGTTCTTCCCCAGGGCGGATACGCGTCCATATGTTACACTGATCGCCACAGTGGGAGTGCAGCCCTCGATCTCTCCAGCTGCGACCTCAGCGAGGATTGTTAAAGACAAGATTCAAAAGTCTCCGAATCCGTCGAAACGACCTGTAACCGACAACCCTACCATGGCGGACCTTCATATTCCGGCACAGGCATCCGACCGATGTACATCCTCGCTACAGCGTTTATGCTTACCGTTGTTCCGATAAGGTGTACGATGTCATCAGTGGGTCTGACAGGCATGTCTACAATTTTCTCCTGGGAAATCGTGACATGCTTGATGAACATCCTCGGAAGGATGAATTCATTGTGTGCCGTGCGACAAACGAAGCCTTTCTGGAGTGCAGGTGTCGAGTGTTATGGATGGATACAAAATGAGCTCCTTCGAAAAAACCAGAATCAGGACGACCATGGTGACGGGTTGGCCGTTGGGAAATATGAAGATGATGTGATCCTCGAGCATGCAAATTTGCAGTGATAATTTTGGTCGACTCGTTGATGATTCTAAATGTTTCCGATACTCTTTAGCCCTTATATTAATGTTTACCATCAAGTCGAAAATTATGGCTCTATGATGTCCTCGAGCTCGACGATTGACTCGGAAGCAAATAAACCGTTTCCCGAGACACGTGGTCATACGCGCACACAGATCCCGACGTTTTTCTTTCTGCAGTTCACTCATGCCAACTGCACATTTGGTTGCCAATGAGCCTGTCGCCCACCATAATCTTCATCTCTTGCATGCCCTACTGCAAGACATTTACGAGTCCGCGGCTTCCTTCGAACCGCTGACACCAAAGCCACCAATTCTTGATACGTCAGTGGAGATAAACTGGGATGAAGAGAACCAATGTGGGCAAGAGAATGTTCCGGGCATGAGAGTGCTGAGAGAAGCCATCAAAGGTGACTTGGAGCGTCTGGAATCAGTGAGTCCCTTCCCTATAATTGGTAGTGAAATGTGTCAAGGTTGTTCTGATTTCATGCGTCCAGTAGTTTCTGGCAGATCCAGATAGCGCAAAACTTCCTGCGCTATCAACTAATTCGCCGTACCTGATTTCCGTATGGAATGAGGTGCTCTGTGCACCTTTTCCCGTTGTTTCGATTTTCAGATCGTTTCCTGTCCGTGGCGGAGAATCCCCTCAGCCTGGTCACCGACGTGCTAACAATTCTGCCGGTGTCAAAGTCGACGTCGTCTGTGACGGTGGCAGGAGATGGATCAGAGTTAATACGTAGGTGCTGCTATATAAACACTTAGACCATATCTAACATCTACCTATTAGCGTCAAGAATTCTCGCATGCTCGCCGAGTTGCGTGAAATTGATTCGTATTTGACAGATTCGGACGATGACTCAGATGACTCCATGACAGATCATCGACCGAGTCTGGCTCAAAAAGAATTTGATAATTCTGTCTTGCGCATGGGTCGATCTCTAATAACAGCTGCGAAAGAGAACTTGGTCCCTGGTACCACTGACCCACCCCGGATAACACTTCGATTAACGCGACTGGACCCACATGAGACGGGTATTGATTCTCGAATATCACAAACTGTGCGATGCTTGCGTGAAATGGGCATAGACGTAGAACTGGGCGAACGAGACAACCTTGAAGTGCCTACGGGCCCAGCTGCCCACTCTGAGCCGATAGCGAAAACCCTCGAGCCAACTGTACGGGTCAATTTAGACCTGTCAGCTCTGATTGCCCTTGTTTCAGATCTAACGCACGCCCCACTTCCTCAATCCACCGAAGAAGCTAATGCTCGCTTTATCCCATCACAAAAATACCTAGAATGGAAGAAGCATAGATCAAGTGGAGCTGCGAAAAAGAAAAAGGATAGTATGGTCAATCGTGATGGTGTTGTCTCGGACAAGCCAGGCCAGAGTATACATGCTCGGGCGTTGGTAATCCAGGTCTCTCAAGAAATGGGGAAGAGTTTGTTGCAGGACATGCATGATCGACTCATCTCTATCTCATCGCCTGGACTTGCCAGTAATTCTGAGGACCGCACGATGCAGAAAATCGAATTCTGGACAACACCAGAGGCGCGTGATCGTTGCCATCGGATACTGTCAAAGATCGGGGGTCCAAACGAACGTCGACGAGCAAACGCCCTTTTTCTATCTTCTTCAGCTCCGATCGAAATGCAGGAGGAAGCATATTGGCGCAATTCTCGTTACCCTCAAGGGTTTTTACCACTTCCACCTATTCACACTTACCCATCTTCTGAGCCCCACGCGCAGCTAGAATATCCTCTACAGGCGGAGGATCCCACAACTCTGCCACCATTTTTCAGGTCGCTGGCAAGTACCTGCAGGACCATTCTTGCACAAGAGATAGTGCCGCATCCAAAATCCCTTCAACAATTGGTTGGAGAAGGAGGCGATGATGAGTTGCCGGTTGAGACAGCTGCGAACGAGGAGATTCAACGAGCCTTGGTAACGAGAGCCAATCCAAGACTGACTGCGCACACTGTACAAAGCTTGCTTTGGGGTGCAGAGTTGGGATGGACGACTTTGACCGCAAATAAGTCGAGCGTAAAAGCGATATTGAGAGATATGAAGCAGACTGGAGACGTTGGGAGACTTGACAGAGATGTCGCAGAGTCAATCGGGGGACGGGAGATTGAAAAGGCAGCTCTTTGGCTTGTGGATCCGCGGAGCTTGGCAGAAGGCCAAAGAGCTGATTTTGGAGTGTAGTCCGGCCGATTGGTCCTAGAAAAATAGATTGTATTCCGTGAGATCTAATGACTGGCTAACCGAACATAGCGTGTGTAGATGACAGGATGGTGAGTCCACATGCAAAAGAACAAAGCGCAGAAATCCAGGTGAAATGCGAGTAAATAATGGGTTAAAAACAAAATCAACAGCTGCTCGAGAATTAAGTAAAAGATGTCATAAAAAGCCATGGGAGTCTAGACAGTGACAGGGATCATCCCATGAGAAATTGTTGTAGCTGTAATGTCATGCGGGTGGAATGAGGTTATGTGTGGTGTCGAAGGCGAATCTGGACTGTCAGTACCAGAGGGTGCAGAGGCATATAATGACTCTTGCGCCGTGGCGAAAGACGTAGTGGACATCACTGAACTCGCTCGTGATTCAGGTCGCACATGTGGGGGCGGTGGAACAACTTTGAAAGATGTCGGTGGGGGTGGAGATAATGATGTGGTCGGTGCGGCTTCGACAACTTCGACAGCGGCATCTTGTAAGATTGGATCAGATGCCGGAGGTGTTTGCATTGGCGATGGTGAAAGTTCCGCGTCGACTACAGGGCTAGGTATCGCAGGGCTGGGGGCTTCTTTTACTGGAGATGCTAAGGGTTCTTCGGGATGTGTCTCAGCATTTCTGTCGCCAGGGAGACCCTGTCTGGGCGACGGGTCGGAGGATGGCTGGACAGCATCAACGGAAGGTGCCGCAGGCACCAGAGGAGACGATCGCGCGGGAGTTACGGCTCCGGGAGCTGGCTCATAATCTGGCGTTGGCTCCAAGTCATGTCTTGATGTCGAAGCAGCGAATGCAATGGCATCAGGTCCATATGGAACTGCAAATCTGGCAAATGACTCCCTGGATGAAATTAGTCTCATCTGTTCAGCCGTAGGGCCAGAGGCTGGGTAGCTTATCTGCATAATTGATCAGCATCGATGACGAACTCCTGCATAACTGAGAACTAACCTCCGTGCGCGTAAGCGTATGTGTGAGTGGTGCAGAAATGGAATTAAGTGAGATCATGGATGGAGAGTTAAGGTGAGCGGAATTTAGTGTGTTCTGCGATCTCTGCCGGGAGATGGTGCGGAATACTGAATGCATTGCCGACCCAGACCCAGAATGGGACGGTCTGTGGGACGCACGACTTGTAACTCGTTCCCGAGTTGGGGGTAATCTAGATTCATGCGTTGTAGACGATGTCGCTGACATTGCCGAATCTGCGCGGGTGTGTCCATGGAAGTTTTGGGGTGACTCTTGGGGGACGGAAGGACGGGCATTGGGGCTGGTGAATGTGTGCAAGAAGTTGCGGAAGCCCGACAGCCTGTGACTATTACGATTCTCCCGTGTCTGAGGATCATGATTAGGTCGCGAGCCAACCGTCGCAGACCGCGGGACCTCCGAGGGTGCTGTTGATGTACTCTCGGCTGCGGGGCTGCTCATTGATTGCCGTGGACCACCATTATTATCTGAGTCGACCACCTCGAAATAAGGTGGAGCTTCGCCTCTGGGTTCATGACCTGCATTTTGCACGGCCTGTAATAATGAGGAGCCGCTCTCTTCAGAGCCACGTGTGGTATCGCTAGTGTCGAAACTTCCTCGAAGAGGTGTATTTCCCGAGTTGGGTGGTAGGAGGTGTCTGGTCGATGTATCATTCGCAGGGTCAAGAGATTCGTCTCCTTGAATAAGGGACATATCCTGCGGAGAGTCAGGAACGTTGCCGTATAATGATACCCGTGAGGCATCCCCTTCAGGATCCTCCGAAACGGCAGGCATGACAATCGCAACATCAGGATTATCCTCCGGCTCTTGACCACTGTGATGGAGTCAGCACACAAATAGGTATTCTCAACTAAATTTTGCTTACCGGTAAATAACGAGCTCTTGGTCTCCGGGCTCCTTCATATACAAAGGCAATGAAGCCGTGGATATTTGACTCGGCGTCCGTCTGGTTCGCCGTGGCCGTCGACTCTGCGTATTATTCGTCGTCCTCCCGGTCAATTGCTCCGCGGTCACCTCACGAGTAGCAGACCCTTGGCCTGTAGGTACCATGTCACGATGAGTAATGGTCCCCGTTGCGATCGCTGCCGCTTCGCCCATTCTTGTCAAAGTTGTCTTCAAGCGTTTCCGCGACCAGAACGCCACGAACATTGCCACCACAATGGAGACTACGACGATGGGGACCCATACTTGTGACTTTACACTTCCAGAGCCGTCGTCGGATCCTCGTCGAACATGTTGTCCTATTGGTTTCGCACCGCCCAAAGCCGGTGCAAACCCAAGGAGAAGCAGTGCATAGGGTGCGACGCCCGTAAATTTGCGAGAATAGTCGTAATGTAAGAAGTCAATCATACACTGTATAGCGTGAAATCGTGAAGGACGGGATACAAGATTATAATGGACAAGGCTGTACGACTCTGCTTCGATACTTACCATTTGGGGCGTCGGGCCCATCACGCGGCCCCCTCGGCGGGGTAGTCAGCTTTGATTTCACACATTGAGCTGCGGATGCAAATATCTCTTACACTTATCTACTAAGTAAGTAAACCCACAAGTAAACTAGGTGTAGATACAATCATAATTTGGCCTGCTGTGTCCCATACTTTTGTTGGAGGAAACCCAATAGGTCTTGTGCTGCATTAGGCAAAAAAAAAAGTAAGCCAATAATAACCACCGAGGGGTAAGTTCACTAACCGAATGCCCTCGGCAACTCGTGAGGTATCTGCGCCAGACTGAGCAGAGTACAAGATAAATGATAAGCAAAACACACCAAATGCCCGGCGTTAGGTATCCGAATATTGGACGCATTTTTCGGCCGCCGCCATACCTTCACCCTCATTGAGTCTTCGTCGCTATACCTATGACGAAACAAACACCTTTCAACAACCGCGCAAAATTCCAAGCAACTCAACTCACGGTTTACTTGGCACAGACGAAGTAAATGAACCTTGATGCCCAGGCATGACCCACCTTAGCTCAATCTTCTCGTCCAATCTATCGATAAGCTCCCAAACTTCGTATGGTACACGGAACTCTGCAAATGCAAGGGCCTCCTGAACGCCTGACATTTTCAACCGGAATCCTCCTTTCGGATCGGGAGCCAATCCGTGATCAACGTAGATCTGCAGGACTTCGGGGTCCCAAACGGCGAAAAATGGCACCTTTTTGAAAAGCCGAAGGGCTTCTTCTCTGATGCATCAAGAGGTTAGCAATATACGGGCAGATGATATCCAGGCTCTCACCGAGTGGGCCAGTGTTCACGCCGTAGCAATGCACCCTTCAGATAGTTCGGTAATCCTTCGGGACTCTTTTCATAGAATCCGGGCACAGAGATAATAGGATCTACCAGGACAATGGAAGAAAAAAGAGCTGGATAATTGATCGCAACTAGCGATCTGGATTGCACTCGGGTCAGCGAATTTCTGACAATATAGTGATGGTGAAACTTACACAGTGCATCCCCCGAACGAATGACCCACGGCAGCGAGGATCCGGTCTTGGTATCCCTTGACTTTTCGAGACTCGGATTCATCCTCGGGCAATCGGGGTAAATGTACCGGTAGAACTGATGGTATGGCGGCAGAAGGTAAATAATTTATGAGGAAATTCAGGATATCGCGAGAGTTGTCCATCCAGTCATCTGTGATGATCATAAGCATCCGATGAGTCAAATAGATCAATGGTGGGCCCACATATTCCGCTAAGATTGACACGATTGATCAGGGCAGAATCACCGTGCTGTGTGGCCTCCCATGTCCATATCTCATCTATTCGAGGCACTGAGGGATCTGAGAGCATATGTTGGAGTGAAGGTTCCCAAATCTGCAATAGAATTACTACTGCTTTACGAGAAAAATAAGAAACCAGAGAAGTAAAAGCACACCTCCTTTGGAAAGCCATTGGCATGAGCAAAGAACAACGTCAGACCCTTCTGCCCGTTCATATCGTTCCTTGCATAGCGGTTAATACAATTCCACAGCAATTTCCTACTACCTTCCATCGGCCCGCCATTGCTTTGTCTACACTTGGCGTCCAATATCTCAGCAGCCCTTTGATTGCCGATCCTATTTCGTTCTTCCCTGTCGATACCGGTATCTGGCACCCGCCCTGGTTCCGGCACATCAGCCGTCACTCGGGGGTAGGCTGCTGGTATTATGTGGGTCGATAAAGTGTACAAATGAGAAAATGCCGGCGGGCGGGGTGGTGAAGGCAACGAGGGCAAAATCGGCGGCTCTGGGTGTCTCTGCAGAGGTGCGAGCGGTCGGGGGTTTATTGAATGCCATGGTAGCAGCTTGGTTGGTGGATCAAAAGATGACATCGCGGAAGTCACTCCGAGAGTGTGCTAGTGAGCCTCAGTCTGAGTGAGCACACGATCGTCCATGTTTGTGACTAGTTGATAAGTATTACCGCTTAACTTCAACTTGAATATCATGCAGCAATCATGATTTCACATCAGTGCGTTGTCCGGGCTCTTCGAGATTTCGTGTTATCTGCGTTAAGTGTGGAGCGTACCAGTGTACCTCACATATTCATGTGTGTTTCCGATGCCCGTACCTTGTAAGCCTTGTAAGGCAAGCTTTCTGTCTCTTTCCTTTCCACCATCACTGCAGCATCAGATAACATTTGATTCCTCTCGACATATTTCTCCAGCGACATGTCTTTGACTTGGCATTCTACAGAAATATCTACAAGCACGTGCCAACAACCAGACCGAATACTATGTAGCACGTTCACATTTACAAGTTACAATCATCATGATATTACCCATTGAGCTTGAAAGATGGAAAGCGAATATGTGGACTATCCTCGATCTTATCAATGCCAGTGCCGAACTTGAAGACCCGCGATATATTCTACGTCGTACGCTTCGCCCTTGATCAACTTGGCCGTTCCATAACTCTTGATCCGCGCTGCTTCCCATCTGCACGCACCATCATTAGCATCATCCGTATCGAAAAGGGAGCAGAACAAAGTGGAGCACTTACTGGTTGGAGGTGGGAATTTTGTCCTCGAAAATGACATGACCTTCCTCGTGTACCTTCTTCGATGGGAGGAGGTCCAAAGGCACGTCATTGATGAAGTGGGCGAAGTGGAAGACACCGAGTCTACGTAGATGCACTTGGTCCTCGGGAGGTCGGATGACTACAAAGGAAATGTAGATTCAATCCTATTTCAGGGCAAGAGGTGTGGCTAACCTCGGTGAATGGTGCCTTTCAGAATACCACCCGACATAAATCTAACGTCAGATTGTTATTACAGCCGCTGTATGAAGGCCAGTTTGAGTTTAACCCACGACAACTGATCTCCGATGTTGATCACGAGCGCGTCGTCTTTGTGTTTGACATAGCGCCAGACGCCATCGGGCATAAGGATCTGCAACGCAGATATTGGCTGCGACACTAGTGTGCTGATGGAGTTGAAGTCGGTGTGTCCGTTCAACATGACGCCGTTGGTTGTCAAAGCCTCTTCAGAAGTCAGAGGGTCGTATATCATGTATCGAAGAAGCTGCAAGACCGGCTCAGTGACAAGACTTGATCGGAAAGGGGGAAACGTACATCATCGCCGGTTCTCCCTTCGTCGTCTTGATGCAGCCGCCATAAATGACCTTCTTCGAGTCCTAATACGCCATCTATAAGTAATAGAATGCGACGCAAGACTTTTTGACGAGTTTCCTTTAAGAAAATGTTTTTGAAAAACAGTGAAAATATCCAAAATATACCACTGACGGCCAAGAATTCTTTCACTTCATCGACGTGCGGTTGCAGCGGTATGGGGTGTTGTGTAACCGGATCAATGCTATCGGATGTTAGAACTTAGCGAGATATGGATGCCTAATGTCGACGCACTGATTCAAATAAAAATTATAGTGCTCGATGCGATCTCGAACGCCATCCTTGATCTCCCAATAATTCTGGAGCTATGGGTCGACGTCAGCAAGTCTAATTGTCTGCGAAAGCACCATGTATAACATTCGCACTTTGTATCCCATAAACGATCCCTGTTCTGCAATTGGCGCCCGGTGCGCTTCTTTCTCTTCCCTTCAACATACGGCATGTCATTATACCACTCACGTCGGACAAATGTTAACAAAAGCGGACCGTTCTACCCCATCGAAAGTCAGTTGACCGATGGCAAATTGACGCTTCAGCTGGAGGAATAATCAAAAAGAACACGATAACGTGGCAAACATGAATCTGAACCTTTTCAGCCTCAATTCCATGACCAACGACATAAAAGAAACCATCTCGTTGCAGAGCTGTCGCCACGGTGTCCACGAGCTCTGACCGGTTTGTCTCGAACAACGACAAGTCTACAGTCAGAATGTCAGCCCATTCAAGTGACGCCTCTGTCGTTTTGGGGGGTTTCCAATCCGGTACGTCAGAGAACTCTACAGCTGTTTCCAACGAGGATGTGTCTGACATTGGTCGGAAGATATTGTAAACTCAAGTCCGTAAACTTCCTATTTATATGAGCCACAAATCCCAAACCTTGTGATTGTACTGAACGTGCGATTTGGGTGCGAGCACGCAATTTGCTGGTGCTTTATGTAACAATCCCGACAGATGGCGAGAGCCTCTTTCTAACAATGGATATTGTTGTTCCTTAATGGAGCCGTTTTGAAATTAACTCGACCATCTACCAATGACTTCGCGTCATTTAGGTGGAAATTGTGCAACTGCGATCATGCGTTGCAGGGGCGCTCGAGTAACATAAGAGTGGATACATCTACTCTTGACCGACAACCATGTCATTATCTCCAAGTACTCCACCCCTGCCCCCAGGCGTTGGATATGGTGTTGTCTTGGGTCTTGGTTTTTTATTTGCGCTGATCATGAATGGCATAACCTGGATCCAAGCCAAATTTTCAAAATTTTCGCCCAATTCTGCAGCAGAATTCACCGCTGCCAGTAGATCAGTGAAGACTGGTCTGGTGGTTGCAGGGATTCTCAGTTCTTGTGAGCCTCACCGTTCTGCCAGTTATCGTGCCAGTTCGCCGCTAATTATTTCATTCTCGTGACAGGGACATGGAGTCTGACGCTTCTACAGAGTGCCACCCAATCTTACAATATGGGGATCTCTGGCGGATACTGGTATGCTGTTGGTGGGACGCTTCAAATTGCCATATTTTCCGTAATAGCGAGCAAAGTCAAGATGAATACCAACCGGGCGACTACCTTTCCTGAGGTATCATTAATGTTATCTCTGCAGTCGAGCGTCGTATATTAAGTATTTACAACATACAGGTTGCATATGTTCGGTTCGGCAAGGCAGGACATCTCGCTTTCCTTTGGTGCGGTCTTGTCTGCAATTCGATCGTTTCTTCGTGTATATTGCTAGGAGGAGGAACTGTCGTGACTGCTCTGACCGGAATGAATCCATATGCTGCCTTGTTTCTCATCCCCATAGGCGTTTCTGTATACGTTGCGACGGGGTGAGTGTTGTTTATTCTCACATATGCTCACGACACAATTGGCTGATATAATACTAAATTCAGAGGACTTCGTGCCACGTTCATTAGCGACGCCACTCACACGTTCTTCCTTCTAGGCATCCTGCTATGCTTCTCGTTGTCGTACGTGCATCTGAATCCAGTCTCCCATCAGAACATCCTCACGGTATACTCGCAGTGTATACACGAAATCAGACGTCATCGGAAGTCCAGCAAGGATGCACGAGCTCCTTATAGAAGCTGCTAGAGTAAACCCTGTGGCAGGTAACTACCATGGATCGTATCTCACCTTCAGGTCTCGTCCAGGCGCCATCTTTGCTGTTCAGGTAAGATTACTTCGTCCACCTGTGTTTCAACATCTGATCAATTCGAAATAGTCTATAATCACTGGTACGAAGTCTCACAAATTTTATCTCTGAAGAACTGCTTTCATCAATGTAATACCAGGTTTTGGTTTGGTGAATTGTGACCAAGGTAGCTTCACTTTTGATGTTTCTTTGGCGATACTAACATATCTCAGGATACTGGTCACGAGCGATAGCCTCCAATCCGTCTACTACAGCAAAATCCTACTTCTTAGGAGGCTTCGCCTGGTTTTCCATACCTTTTGCGTGCGGTACAACACTAGGACTTGCCGCACGTGCACTCGGAAATTTCCCTGATTTTCCAGTCCTGTCATCCTTCGATGTCGGTGCTGGCCTCGCAGGCGTTCAAGCCGCTACTTATCTCTTTGGAACCGCCGGGGCGGTGCTCATGCTGGTAATCGTTTTTCTGAGTGTTACCTCGGTAAGTACATCATCAGCACTCTAGACATCTATTGAATCTTCAAATATTTTCGGAGCAGGCTTTGAGCGCTGAAATGATCGCAACTTCTACACTTCTTTCGTACGACGTATACAGGCATTATTTCAATCCTAGTGCCACCAGCAGAGAAATCGTTGCGGCCTCTCGCTACTTTATCCTGTTCTGGGCAGTATTTTCCTCAGGATTAGCGTCAATCTTCAAGGCGGTTGGCATTGTAATTATATCCCTACTCCTTTATCCTGACGAACTGACTGACTACCAACCAGAATCTGGGATGGCTGTTCTATTTCCTTGGCGTGGCGACCGCCTCGGGGGTTTTTCCCATTGCGCTGACTTTCACGTGAGTACGGTTTTGTATTTTTAACTTCCGACTGAATTAATGTATGTTCCAGATGGAAAGACCTCAGTCAGACGGGTGCAGTGGCAGGTTCCATTGGTGGCATGGCCGTTGCCCTCATTGTCTGGCTTGCCACCGCGAAAGCAATTGGTGGCGCCATCACTGTTGAAACTTTGAGCGACCAGTGGGTTTCGTTTGCGGGAAACACTGCGGCCATTGTATCAGGTGGTGCCTTGTCGATAGGTCTTAGTCTGTGGCGCCCAGCCAATTTTGACTGGGAAATCACTAGGCAGATGGCTACCGTCGATGAGAGCGGTCCACGTTCGAGCGACCAAAGTGTAAACGTTTCGGAAGCTTCAGTTGCCACCGGCGATGATAAGAAGAATTCATTCGAAAACACTGTCCACCCAAACGTGCTAAAGAATAGGGAGTCAGTGACGACTGATGACGGATTGGATCTGGTCGCCTTGCAAAGGACATATCACTTCTATGGATACCTTTTCGCCGTGTTGGCTTTGATGATTACCATTGTGCGTTTTTTAAATGTTTCCTGCGATGCAACTACGAGGCTTACTTTATTGGATGTAAGCTCATACCTGTCCCACTGAGCGCCGCACCATACATTTTTTCTCGGCGTTTTCTCGCTGGAGTGGCCGGCATCAATATCGTAAGTCGCCTCGGTTCTCGTCCATACTGCAAAGCCTGACTACATATTATGCATCATGGTCAGATATGGTTATTTTTTGCAGGGTTCCTTGTCGTCTTTTTACCGGTGATAGAGTCCCGGCGCGCCTTGTGGAGGATCGTAAAGAGCGTCTTGACGTTCTCTTCCTGACTTGGCGAAGAAATGTTGTTATCCAGGCCGTCTTAACTATTATGGGCATAAAGAATTGTGCGATATCGCAGTCAATTGAACCGTAACGTCGTACGAATGGTTTTAAGCCAACGAAGTCAATGCGAATTTCTCAAGCAGCAAGTGTGGCTGTTCCATGGCCGATGATATCATATGTTATAGTAGGAAAGTTTTTCACCGCCAAGTTTAAGCTGAATTGATGTACATCCTGACATTGAATGCTAGGAGAGGGGCAAGGACGACCTTGTGTGTATCACTCGGAGCATGATCAGGGTGTCGTGTTTCGCAGCTTCATTTGCAAGTTCCTTCAATTGCCGCAGCGCTGTACAGAAATTGTCCCCAGGAACTGGATCAGCTGAGCATCTTCCATGCGTAACATAATACCCGCTCACTGTCATCATTCTGCGCCCTTGGCTATGCAACGCGGAAATGAAATTATTGAGGAATGGCGGCCAGAGCAGGGCTTAACTTCCTCATTTGGCCACAGGTTGGCTTCCTCCCCCTTGCAGCCGAGGCTTGTCGCGCGCAAAGTAAATGTTCTCTCCCAGTCTAGTGACAGTGGATAATTATTTCTGCCAACACTATGAGTAGGACAAGGGAGCCCGTTGTCACCATTCTGCGCCCTTGTGTATAAAGCCACGCTCACTGATTGCGATCTTGCCGACTTCAATGAGGTTGTTATCCTTTAATATGATCATAGTCACCACGATGACCTACCTCGTTCTTGTGCTCTCCGCTAGTGCAGCGTCACTGACGCACTCTTGCGTTGGTGTCAGCTGCCGTTCTGTACCTGACTGTGTGGGTGTGATCTTACCCCCTGATCCTGCCGCTGGACGCTGGTAGGTCCATTGACGCGAGTCACATTTATAATTTGATGATAACTGGAATTCTTTAATATAGCTGTCCAGGTTGCCAGACAGCCCCTTGCGATGGTGTCATATACGCTTCATTCCCACGCAATCCATTCACACCTCGTTCACCTCTGCCTCCGCCGGGAGGACCATGGTACATATACAGAACTTTGTCAAATCTATATCAACATCGTCATGGCTGCTCTGAACAGAGGCGGATCTGTCCGTCCTGGGTGCGCCTATTGACATGAATTAGATGTTGAGAAAATGGAACAAAGACAGAAACAAACCACGACATGCTGCAGCATGGAACCAGCTCCTATCCAGTCGTACCTGATGTCAACCTTGGACGCATGAGCGCATGTAACAGGCAAGTTTTGCTGTTGTGCTGGAAGAATGACATTTTGAACAAAGGGATTAGTTGGTGGGCTTCCTCCGTTGGCTTGATAGCATGGTGGTGGAAGGGATGTAGCGTTCTGAATGATACTTGTGTGAGCCGGTGCACGAAGTGCTTGAAACCGCAACGAGCCTTCGAAGTTGGCATAACAAAATCGTCAGCCAGATCAATGATAGCAGGGTTATGGATTCACCTATCGGTGGTGCCGCGTATCGGATGATGAGGAAGCTGGTGATGTTAGTGGAAAGGTCAGTTGATCCCTGATACTTCGCATAACCTAGGTCGACCACGGGACCTGGAACATAGCAGGACTCCAAGAGAATTCCAGAATCTCGAATGGGAGACGAAGACACGGATACTGATATTGAGCAGAGGGTGACCACTGATGAGAATATGCCCATTATACTCGGTGAGATTCCCGATACCACGAAACCAGTGTTATATAACAGATGAGCCACATCAGAATTGGTTCTAATTTGGTTCATATGCTGACGGTATGCAGAAGGTTCCATTGCATCTTGGGTATAAACAGCGAAGGATTTCAATATGGCAGTCGACCGTGTTATCGGATCACACTATCATATGATAGTCCTTTGACAGCGAGTAGACATTACTGGTTGCTACTGGTTGTAGTTGCACAACGTGCGATTTACATCATCCGATGTGCGAATGATAAGGAGGAAGATGGGTGATATAAACTCCAAGCAACAGGGTCGGCCATAAGCAGTCAATTTGGACGTTGTGAGAACAGATTGAATATACTTCTCCCGAGTCTCCCGCTAACAGATAAACACTAAATGTCGTCAGAGGTCGTGGGTGTAAAGCGGTTATCACAGTGAAGGCGAAATCGCTGTGAGCGCCAGGTACTGCCGCCTCTCGTGCTTTTGCGAGCAGGTGGACGCGGCCCAGGGCATCGACCGTGGAGCCTTGTTGGCAGTTGGCAGCACCCAAAAGAACGAGAGTGTTTCCAATTGACTGCATAGTAAGTGCCAGCTTTCAGTAGAAACGAGACTTACTTTTCTGCAAACGCAACCAACATTGTTTATTTATCGGGTGGCAACTCCTGGGATATTCGTGCCCAAAATTGAGGGCATCTTGAATCATTTATTATATCAGATAATATATTAGCGCATAGCAGCATGATGAAAGGAACGGGCCACACAAATGGGGTACGTAAATGCTATAGTCACGCACAAGAAGGGCTCGGCCGTGGGGAGCTGCAGAGAAAATAATCATCAAGGGTTGCATTACCAATGACATATGGTAAATCACCTAATGTACATAAAAAGCAGGTTTTTGGGTCACGTTTTGCCACTCCGGCTTACTATCATGTTCTGTGTCTTGTCGGGGGTAAAAAGACATGTCAAATCACCTGGATGATGCACCGATGTTCGCAGCTGCCGACCTACCAATGACCGTAAGCTTAAATAAAGCGACCTAATTCGTTCCCTCTCTTCAAACCATGCCAACTCAAGCATCCTTGCCCACCTTTGATAAGTTACGATCAAAAGTTCCTGCCGATGTGGATGTGAAGGCGGTAGCAGAGAAGTGGTTGGAATCTTTTGCTGACCACGTTAGATTAGCAGATATTGCTGGCGTTATCGATCTTTTCGTGGATGATGCGTTCTTCAGAGATGTTTTGGCACTGACATGGGATTTCAGAACATTTGAAGGGACGCATGCGATCAAGAAGTTTCTCGAAGACCGGCTGTCAGAAGCCAAACCAACATCTTTCAAGCTGAAAGACGGGTATCTCGGCCTGCAACAACTGTATCCTGACGTTGCATGGATCCAAGGTCTCTTCGAGTTCGAGACCAGCATAGGACTTGGATCTGGCGTCTTTCGGCTAGTTCCGTTACCAGATGGAGACTGGAAAGCTCACACGGTGTTCACAAGCCTAGACGATCTGAAAGGATTCCCGGAGAAATTTGGTTCTTTGAGGGATTAACCATGGCTATTGGTCCGAGAAGCGCAAGAGGGAAGTTGAGTTTGAAGATGACGAACCGACGGTCTTGATTGTGGGCGGGGGACAGGGTGGTCTCAGTCTTGCCGCCAGACTGAAGTAGGGCACGGGGGCAAAGTCGGTGGAGGTTTGACACGCGTTTGTAACACAGCGTGTTATAAACACTGAGTTTCAAACACAGTTTCAAACTGTGGCTGACGGCGGGCCAAGCTGACAGTATAGTGTAGCAGCTGTTGCTACGGCATGTCTGCATGTCTGCACAATCGTACGAGCCAAATAAACAAAATTTCAATGTCGGCAATCGAGCATAATTGTCCGGCTCATATCAACATCCACAAGGGCTTTGCAGCGACCTCGGGGCCAACGGTTGGCGCACGTGCCTAGCCTTCAAGTTGCAGAGTGAGGTCTTTGAGCTTTTTATCGTGGTGGTCGCGATGATGTCCGAAAATTCACTAAATATCCAATCTGTTTGGAGTATTTTCTAGGTTAAATATCCCATATAAATCAATATAAATAGACTATATGGTAGTTTCAAACACCAAGTGCTGGCCTACCAGGTTTGTCACACGTTATAAACCGTGTGACTAACCTGTGGATAACCTAATGTTTCAGACTTGGCAGTTTGCCCCTGTGCCCTAGACTGAAGAACCTGAACGTAACCAGTCTGGTTGTGGAGAGACAGCCGAGAGTAGGGGATCAGTGGCGAAAGAGGTACCAATCATTATGTTTGCATGATCCTGTTTGTGAGTGCTGCTTCAAATCACAGCGCTGGGATCCAGTCAACTAATAGTTTGCAGGGTATGATCACATGCCGTATATTCCGTTGGTTTCATGCTTTGCTCCGTTATTGACCTTCGTTGATCATGTATTTTGACAGATTTCCACCCTCGTGGCCCGTATATACACCTGCGCAAAAAGTAAATAGCAGCTTCCTATCGTACCTTGCCTTCACTGATTTCGTCAGCTTGCGGACTGGCTCGAGTCATATGCCCAGTCACTGGAGCTTAATGTCTGGACCTCTTCAGTTGTCCTCAAAGCCTCGCAAGATGCGTCTACTAATCACTGGTCCGTAACTGTGAAGCGTGTGGATGGTAGCGAACGAATTTTGCACCCGCACCACCTTGTCTTTGCGGTCGGATTAGGAGGCGGCGTGCCTAACATGCCTGTATACCCTGGAATGGACGGATTTGAAGGACGAATTCTGCATTCTAGTCAATATAGTAAAGCGACGGATCACGTTGGGAAGAAGGTCATTGTAATCGGCGCGTGCAACTCAGGCAAGTAAATTAGTACTACGATGTCGCTGGCTGATTAGCTGAACATGAAAATGAAGGTCACGATATCTCTGCAGATTTTTATCACCACGGCATAGGTGAAGATTGTCGTTATATTCTCGAATGACCGCATGTTTATTCCGTTCTATGGAGATGTAACGATGGTCCAACGAGGTCCAACCTATGTCATGACCAGAAAAAATAGTGCACCTGTACTGTTCGGAGGTAGGTCGTTCAGTTCTTCTCCGCGAAGCATTATACTGGACTTGATGAACACCCAGCCCTGTACTCGGAAGGGGCGCCACCGACGGATATCGCTGACAGAATTATGGCATCGTTCCCAAATAAACTGGTGAAATTGATGAGTAAGCGGCTGACCAAACACCTTGCGGAGGCTGACAGGTACATTATCCGTTTCATGATCTGTGCCATTGGTGGTGATAATAAGCCCTCAGTGAACTGCTGGACGGCCTGCGGAGACGCGGGTTCAAACTGACCATGGGCGAAGATGGCACTGGGTTCTTTCTACTCGTGTGGGAGAAAGGGGGAGGTTTTTATATCGGCGTGCATTATTTTCGCTTTACCCAGCTAACTGATATTAAGGCGAAAATAGATGTTGGTGCAAGCCAGCTGATCGCAGATGGGAAGATTAAGCTGAAGAGTGATAGTCTTATTGAGCGGTTCACAAAGACTAGCATCAAGTTCCAGAATGGGTCTGAATTGTCAGCCGATCTTGTTGTCTTTGCCACTGGGTGGGAAATCCAAAGTATTGTTCTGACTCCGAATCGTCTACTGATGTAATACCATCCAGTTTTGGAGACCAGACAGAATCAGTGCGGAAGATACTAGACGACGAGCTCAAGGGCAAATGTAAGCGTATCTGGGGTCTGGATGAAGAGCTTGAAATGTGCGGGCTTTGGCGGGACTTGGGTATTCCACACTTGTGGTCTATGATGGGTGCATTTTTTCCGCTCAATCAACCCATACATATATGAAGCTCAATAGTCTGCCAGGTAACCTCGCCCTTGGCAGATACTATTCCAAACATCTCGCTCTGCGTAAGTGAAAAATATCTCGATTTACAATTCTATCTGATGAAAATATCAACCGACAGAGATTAAAGCGATCGAAGAGAAAGTGTTCGGTAGTCGGTATGGGCCCGGTGTGTGAAAGACCTGCCGAGAACCATACGGGATGCTTCAAGAACTTCCAAAGTATATGTCTAATGTATCTCCAATATTGTCGAAAACTGTTTATTTGAGTAGGGCTGCCCGCCAGGATCAGGTGCAGAATATGTTGCGACGGTGCTGCATGATACGGATAGTGATCTGTGCAAAGTTTGCGTCATGTCAGATGAAGGTTTCCCGCGTGTACCAAACTAAAACTTACTATGATTATGATGAGCATGCATAGCCAAAGGAACACCAGTAGATACCTGAACGGCGTGATCCAGATACTGATAGGTTTGCGCGGCCGTTGACTGATGTTCAACGGGAGTTTTCACCACAGAGATGCATTGCACACAGCCCACTATCATGTGAGCTGAAAAGAATGGAATCCACTTCCTGCAGTGTATATACGTGTACAGAACTTTGTCAAATCTATCAGTAATGTGGTAGTAATATTGTTGTCTCAATCGCAGTTGTCCCTCTCCCATATGCAAGTGAGGCGCGTTGTGGCGGGGAATTGAAAGACTGGTCACTGAAAGGACAATTGCGGACTTACTCTGTTTTTTTCTTGGCCTGAAAATTATTCACTGAGTCGGGAGATTGATGCTTGGTGTCCTAGTTTCGGTGACCTAGCTTTATCATTCAATGTCTTGTTGAGCTGCTGTGATTTGCATGTATATAATTATATTGATCTCCTCGCGAAGTGGTCACGTGAACACATGCCGACCATCCCTATGATAATGTAATTTCCACAGCTATATATAATTAGTATAGCAACCTGTAAAGAGTGCTCGAGTGATATGGACTATGACATTCAATAAATTATTTTTTTGTTCAAGAGATTTGATAATAAGCACTCCGGGTCTGAGCGTGAGCGGGCCGTACCTAGGTTCTCCGGGTCCCGCCACACAGTCCGTGCGTGGCCTTAGTACTTCGACAGTGTACTGTTGCGAAGGGCATAACTTACACGTACCTAAGGAATAAGGCGAGAGAATGTAATCAAAATACTATAGAAGACGGACGCTCATTCTTTTATGCACAGGAGAATATTATGAGACAATGAATCTGCTAGGAAAATAATCAGAGAAGAGTGCTGAACTTCGGCAGCCTGTCGACTTGACCCTGCACTGAATTTCTCCAGTTTCTTAGTTGGCCCAAACAATGCTTGCATGTTTCCAAAAGCTTCTCACTTCGCCCAAAAACAATCTGCAGGTTTCTGAGTGTACCCGGTTTCGCTCCAAGATCCAAGGCCACCTGCAAACGACTCTTTTCCCACAGCCCCCCCATGCTGCAAATGAAGGTTTGACTATACCTGTCCAAGTGTGTCGCCGTGCATGGAAATTGCTTGTGAGCAAAATCGAGTACGTCCAGCCATGCACGATGATATTTCATCTTTTATGAATCATATCAGGAGCACATTCACTCAATCATTCAAACGGCACTCACCCATACTGTAAATATCCTACTAGGCATTAACTCCCAACAAGCTGTTACCTTATCCACCGGCATGTCGATGGTCAGTGGTGCTGCTTCATCCATGAGTTTGGGATAGTCATGTTTGAAGGCGTAGCCAAGAACTTCTACCGGATAACCTTGGATAGCGTATCTAGGCAATTGATTGAGTCAAGAGAATACTGAAGCCATCAACCCGTTACCTCATGTGGACGTTACAGATAGTCATAGCTGAGTAAACTTCGTATTTTTCTGCCGCCTCTGCCAAGTCTGCCAATATCGGAAATTTTATGTCTGCCAAGTCAGGCTGACGCTGACGATACATGTACTGCAGAAGTAGATCCAGAACTACGGAGTTTTCTGAGAGATGAATGAATTCTGTGTCATCAGCGTTATCGGAGGCTGCTGAGATAGCATCGGCAGAAGCGAAGCCTTCGGAATGCAGCTCAAGGTTCTTGTTTGTACAGAACACTATCCGACGATTTCAGAGTGATATCAGAATCGGGAGCGCAGACTGAGCTCATATATTAGTAAACACTAACTGCTTTAAACGAACACTGGAGGGGAATAACAGAAACTCACAACGTTCTGACACTGTCCGACTCGTCGGCACTATATATACCTGACCATTCTCTGGCTCTGTCGGATTGGTTGCCGCTGACATGAGTACTAATACAAGTTGAGGTCAACATGAACGAAACGTGATTAATCTTATACGCAAGCGTCTGTTGTCTCGTGTTTGATGGGCGTTCACACAGCATGATGCGGTTGTTGTAAGCGGCGTATATATATATATGTAGCGCTGACGAGGATTGATTTCGATCTTGTGCGACCACCAGTGCTGAGTACATACTGTTCACGTCTCAACAACTTCACCTCTTCCAAAAGCCTCAGCTGTACAATAGCATTGTAAGTCATTCATAAACAGCTGGCCATGAAATTTGCATGAAATGCTAGGCTTGTGACTTCATCACGTCATATGCACTACATAAGATAGAAGATAAATATTTAAATGAACGGGTGATGACCTCCAACATCCACCTTCGCGAATCCGAGCCGGATCATCGCCCAAGGACCAAAGTCCCTCCTCAGTCGTCTTTCGTCGCAGTCCCATTCTCTTACACTCCGAGTCCCGATGGCACAGACGAGAATTTACTGATACTGCTTCACGGCCTCGGCGAGTCTTTACATCAATCAATCTGAATCTTGGAACACGTCTCTCATATTATGAGCCTTGGTTTTCTAGGTGACACGCACATCCCCTTCAGTAAACTGGGTCGTAAATTGAATCTCCCACAAACCGCTACCCTGGCGTTGCGTGCTCCTGAGCAGTGAGTTTATTCAAAGAATAAATCACAGGTGAATATGTGGCTGAATAGATTTGAAAAGAGTCCCATTCCTCTACGAGCAAGCTTTCCAATGGTACACCTCTTTCGACCCTCTTGGCGACCTAATCGACAGACCGAATCCAACCCCCGCCTTGAAATTACTCTCAAAACTTCTTGATCACCTCATTGGTCATTGCTCCTGGCCCCCGAGTAGAATCCACTTATTCGGATTCGCACAAGGTGGAAGTGTAGCAGCCGAATTTGGTATCAAATGGTGGAAATCAGAAACGACGAAACCAGCACAATCCAGCGTTGAAAGTGACACAGCGCAATTTCCCCGACCATTGGGGTCTATAGTTAGTGTCGCTGGTCCGCTCCTGTCATTCCCGACGTTGTCAAAAATTTGTGACACTCCCGTGTTGGTATTTCATCGTCCACCACCATCTGGATGTGCCTTGCCGGGTGATGCGATTACGGCTTTCAAAAAAGGATTTGTAAATGTTGTCGAGGTCAAAATGGGAGGTGGAGATGGCATGCCTCAAGGGATGGATCAGTGGGAACCGATAATGAGGTTTTGGAGCGAGCAGCTAGGGAAAAGACAGGTCGATGGTTTGTACGAGGTCTTGAGCGATACGGCACTATGAGGCGGAATTTGTTTACATATCTGCATAGATGATCGCAATCCTAGTTCTTGGGCGTGTATCAGTAAAGCAACAAGCTAAACAAATTATGACAAACCTGCGATCATTTTCCATTCTGGCACGAGACGCAAATCATGCTTGGATCAAAGGCATGGGTACCTGTATGTACAAATCGCACTTAGTATTCACAGCTAAGACGTACGCCTATCGAATACCAAATATGTACCCAACCTGCCATATATCCATCGATCAATACGTTCAAGCTACGCATCATGGGTCTTGCTGATGTTCATCGCCCGGTTCATTATCGATTTCTTCTTTGCGTTTCTTTCGTTTTTTGCCTGCATGTATAGTTGCATCAGCAGGGGATAGATGCACACAGTTTATTAAAGCACTTACGTTTGAGTGATGACGCATGTACGGAGGGCTCAGGTACTGCCAGGAAGCTCATATCGTGCAATGAGATAAAGTCGTCCAATGTACGCTTGGTTGATAAACTTGACTGTGCCCTGGATACCGCTTCACATGGTCAAGTCAACGTCCGGCAAGAAAATTGATAGATTATGATAACGAACAATGTCTTTCAGACAAGCCGTAGAGTCGTTCCATCCGGTGTTGAACAACTTCGACGATTCTATTGAAAGGGGAGAACATTATAATTTAAACGTAAGAACTTGCACAAGGGGGTGTTACATGGATCAATGACGAACTTTGGATCGACTAGTCCGCTGACCGCGACAATATCAAGCACACCTTCCCATCCAATAGGCTTGATTCTATTCTGCATGCTCTTTTCTGCGAGTGGAACATGTGCAGCCAGTGCAGCCAATATTTGAGACAGGTGCGTTGATGATGCGAGGGTCAACGAGTCCAATAATGATTGTGGTAGGCGACTCTCTATGTAGTCTTCTTCTGGAAGATGGTCGTCGCCATCTGGATCCTCTTGGGATTGTTGTAGTTTCAAGGCCTCCGAAGCTATCATCTCGATCTCGTCTTGGAATCCAAACTCGGGGGCATGAACGTACCCTTCAAGAAGGGGCCATCGTGTCCAGTTATCTTTGTCCTTGGACTTGCGGGAGCTACTGCGCCTAGAGCTGCCTTTCAACTTGGATGCCGATGGAGCGCTAGGCGTGTCCTCCCTTGAGGCTGATACAGTTGGACGTATACCTTCCTCTCCATCGTCTCCGTCAGCTCCGTTCACCCTTTCATAAAATGTAGACGGTTGGGGTAGCGCTTTTGTGAGCTGCGAGGTCAGATCTAGAGTATCGCTTGTCCGTAAAGCTCGTAACAGCAATGCATATTCAGATAACTCGGAGTGTAGGGCAGCTGGGACTGACTTCCGCGACTTGCCCATTGCCGGGGAGCGGAGCTATGTAATTGATTGGCAAATGTGAATAAATGGGCGTCTAGTGTGGGAGAATTATGACATAAATACTATACAGTTGGTTCCCATAACCTTCCAGTCCATCAGCACACGACTCTTCAGTTACTTCCACTCACTCAAACAAGTTCGTTTTCCATCCTGTTGGATATTATTACTGTTGTATTGATGCTCGACTTATTTTGCAGCAGTAGCTCACAATGAGAGAGAAGTGGAAGAAAAAGCGCTCCCGCAGACTCAGACGCAAACGCAGAAAGATGAGAGCTCGCTCTAGTGCGTCCAACTTTCGATTGTTATATTGTTGACAAAGAACTCATCCATTCCTTTTTCTTCTTCTCTGCAGAGTAATTGTGCTGCCGGTCGCCAGGCTTGCACATGGATGTTATGCCATATTAAATCACGCACACAAGGCTTGGGGCATAGTACAATCCCGAAAAGCCACCCGCTGCGCGCGGTGCACATCCGCGTCTTGCCCAGTGCCGTGCATCTTCCTGTTCATTGGAGGTTGCATGTACTTCGAGTTCATTCCGTAGGAGTTGCCGTCAGTTCGCCCCAAAAATATTTTGTCAGATTGTCTCCTGAATTGCAATAAATCTATGCATCTTGTTGTCTTATTTTCTCGTGATGAAGGCGGCCATCAACAACGCTTAAATGAATTTCGTGAGACGCCTATGTATATCTTCTGCAGTGGGGATACCAATTTTTGTAATCCACTGTAAACTGTGATAAGCTCTTCAAGTTGCAAGTATTCGCTTATGTAGTGCTGCGTTAAATAAGTAGCATGAAACCTTCCCTGTAGTTTAGCATGACGTTTTTCTCCGGCGCTTATGCTAATCTGATGGGCACCTGACGACAAAGTAGTCGTCCTGGGGGATCCAGGAAGACATTTAATTACAAAAAATAAAGTACTGAACACCCACTGCTACGATGCCAGACCCTCAACAGAGCCCATCAAAACATCCAGATCCCGAGCTTTCTCGTGTTCCGTCTCCTCCGTGCCAGGTAACTCGAGCATTGTATCAACCCATGCAAGAGCCCACGCTCCATTACCAGACTTTGTCCCGCCCAACACTCGTCTCTCCAACGAATCAGGTAGGACCTCCCAGCGGCTTTTGGTCGGTTGGGTATCCGATCGATCTGATGACGAATGTTATTATGACAACATAAGGAAGAAAGAAAAAGAAAGAAAGAAAGCTTACAGTGTACGATTCCCGAATGCGCCTCATAAATGCCCAACGGCAACTCATCCTCCAAACTCCTCACCCTCCTCCGTCTCTTACCACCACCCCCCACCCCATCTTTTACCTCATCCCTCTCCCTCTTCTTCACATCCCCCCAAAGAGGTAACACATCTCTATCCTGCACCCCCCCACAAATCTGCAATGCCTCCCCCCTAATCTTCGCAAACTGATCCCCAGCGTCGACCGTACGCTGCGCAGCGATGTGTATCCAGTTCTCCTCGTTCAACCCATCGCGGTTGAGTAAGGATTTGCGCACGGCGTTTAATGGTCCGTCGCTGTAGGGCCCCCATCCTGATCCGCCGAATATGGTTGTTGGGCCTCCAGCACGGTAGAGTCCTAGACCGCCACCGGCTCGGTCGCCTTTGCCCTGTACGTTCGCTCCGCCTTTACCACCGGCGGCGTCTAGCTTGCTGGCTTCTGTATACATTGATGGATCTGGGAGATCGCCCACTGGGTCACCGGCATTGAAACCTTTCGATCTAGCTTCCTCCAGGGCCTTGTCTTCGTAGTAATCATCTTCAACCCACTTCCCATCTGTAATACCTCATATTATCAGAAATAACCATGCGTTCTGTACCTATGCACACGCACCAACAACCATCTTAGATCCGTGAAGTTTGAATGCGCTCCGTGCAGTGATAAGCGTGACGCTTCTCGTTTTGAGATGTGCACCAAGCTTCCCGGCCTCGATGAGGTGTTCTTTCTCTGGCTGGGTTGCGTTGAGCTTAAATGCTAGCAGGTTCCGGCGGAAGTAGTATAGCGAGTCACGGAAGCCTGATGTTCGGGCTGCATCTATGGCGAGCATGTATACGCGGTGGGGATGTCGGTTGGGTAGTGTGAATGTTGTGGCTTTGAATACGCGACCTGTAGACGGATCATGATCATAATTGATAGTTTAACAAACGGTAGAAGAAAATAGGATAGGACGAGGACGAGGACTCACCGCCAAGGAGATTGCCATAGGCATCGATTTTGGTGTTGCCCTTCTCATCTTCGTCGGTGACGAACTCATCGTTCTCGATGATAACAACTTGGCCATGTATTTTTCTGAATGGTTTCCCCCCACCTAGAGGTGCTTCTACAATTGGCTCCTCGGCAACTGGAACTTCTTCAGTTGTTCCTTCTTCAACTTCACCACCTCCTTCTTCGTCTGGTCGTCTTGGTAGCTTGATCGTGAGTCCTCTACCTCGTCCACGACCCCGACCTCTGCCTCTGCCCCTGGCACGCGGAGTCGCTGAGCCAAGTCCCCGCCCTCGTCCTCTTGGTCGACCACGGGCACGAGGAACAGGCGCACGTTCAACCCCATCAACATCCCCCTCGTCGTCTCCCTCTCCTCCATTCCCATCATCTCCTTCCGTCCCATCTCCCTCGTCCTCCCCCTTTTCTTCTTCATCTCCGTCTTGTTCAGATGGTCGTTCAGCACCAGACTCCATCCCCTCCTCCTCTTCCCCCCCAGAGTGTGCTACGTCCGTTTCAGGTGTTGGGGCTGCAGATGCCTTAGACGTCCCCGCTGCTGCTGATGAGCTGCCTTTTCCTTGGCGGGGTTTTATGATGATTTTAGCACCCGATGGTTTCATATTCGTATAATAAGCTCGAATGCAGATTCTGTTCTGGGTGGTTGTTAGCTTGTGCGAGGATTTTCTGGTGATGCGAATGAGCTGGCAGATGCAGGCCCACTAACCAATGAAGTAGTAGAGTAATTACTGAGACCAAGTCTTTTAGAACTGAGTATTGTCGATAGCAATAGATACTTCAAGAGTTGGCGTCAAGTTGTTGAACGCGCCGAATATTGTCTGCACGTGGCAATCTTGAAGTGCCAGCGCTTGTGTCCGTTTCAAACTCTCACATACCCATGGCTTTGCGGCTTGCTAAGCATGTCAGCCTAATACCTAGGTCCCCCCCTGCCCGAGTGGGCTCTTCTATTTATTTATCTCCACAAGCAGGGCGAATAAAGTTGCCGTCTCGCGGACTGAGACCAATCTCCAGCCTACAGATATCCCGAATGCCTGTTGGATTCTTTCGCAAAAGCACTCTTGGAACCAAATTCAAATGGAGACAGCGCTGCTACTCATCTGATGAGTCTGCACCCATGGTGGATCCCAATCGCCCAGACCTCTTCTACCATTTACTCGCTCCCCCAACACCCATGTCATCCTCGTTACCTGCTTTTGGTCTATCATTTATTTCAAAGCCCCCGTATTCTGCGGACTCTAGTGTCATCATTGGATGGTTACCAGCAGCTTCAGAAGGCGAGGGCCAGGAAGCTGGTTTAAATGACTTCAAAGAAAACCGTGAGTCAATCTTGGCTCCGTCCGTGTTCATCTGGCCCTTATATGGCGGTTTGTTTCTCTTTTCTTTAGCAAAGTTCCGAAAAATTCTCCATGAAGCCATACAATCTGGTCTTCGAGAAGATGTTGATGATATACAGCGGAATGGAGCGTTGCAATTGCAATCGGGGTGGATGCACATTAATGGTACACCGCTTCCTTTGCGTAAACTCCTAGATGATCGCTGAAAACATCTTTAGACGAGCGAAACATACCCGCCTTAAATCGTGTCGGTGACCCAGATGATATCATAGCTTCAGTTCTCGTCGAGGATAGTAAGGTGAAGATTATCGTCTCGTGTCCAGAAGCCAATACTCGTGTATTTACGATACATTCGAAGATACTGGCTGAAACCTATCAAGCAATGCCCGCTTACCGAATTTGCACCGTTGATGGCGTGACTCAGCTTACAGAGGGGTTGGCGAAGAAATTAAAGGAGCTGCTCGAGCAGGCGATGTCAGAGGAACAGGTATTGTCGCGTTGACGGCGTTTTATCATCTAGCAGAAGACGGGAACTTGAACCCGGAGACCATAGTAGTGGGTAACTCCCCATCCATATATCCCCAATCCCCGTTAATGGCATATGTTTCAGGCAAATATACTCTTTAAAAGTATACCTATATCAATAGACACCATCACGATCGCACGTAATACAATGACTTATTATACACACATGTATGGATCTTGCAATGTAACACGCTCCGCTCAGTCTCTTCAATACTTGCGTTCGACGGTGATACTGTTACTGAGGTGAGTGTCAATTGTCTCAGTGGAGTCTGGACACACAATGGCAATGGCCTATACTCCCAACCCAAGTACATCTTGTTTTTCTGATCACTAGTTGATGTTCACTTCAGCTAAGTCGGACAGACGTATGACCAGTTTCACACCACAATCACTGGTTCCATGCCTCACCAGTGCCTCATTCACACCCGTCAATCCGTGAGTGATTTTTCGATCTGAGGAGGCTATATATCATAACATCACATATTAACAGCAAAATAATATAAAACAATTAGCCAACCTTGATAATACCACTATGTAACAAACGCTTACCGACTCAACTCTTTATGGAGTAACACACTCCCAAAACATCCTTTCACCTGTCGCTCGAAAAATCCAAGTCATCCGAGTGGTACCACAGCGTAATCATCCCCCCCAAGATATCTGCTTCGACCTTGAGAAATTGGGGTATGAATGCCATTGTACACCTTTGTCAACGGATTCGATTGTGCGCCTTGTCTATAAGCAGATTCGAAGCAGCATGGATACGACAGGGATATTCGGCCATCGTCCGTTGAGACCGACTGACACTGGATAAACTACGTGCGTCCTACTATGACTATATCACAACCCGCCGCCGTTTACCTCCACTACTAGCGCTCACTGACTGTAGTCTGGACTTACCTCCCATTGATGTCCTTGGTCATTAATTTATTGGCAAACTTCCTGCTTTGCTTTGGCTAGAGACGGGAATACGCAGTATCCCGCAAACTGGAAACACAATTCGGCGATGAGACACATTGCTAGTGCGAACAAGCTCACGGGTGTTAATTAAGTACACGAGCGTGCCAACGCAAAGGGAGGTGTTCGCACGCATTTGATGCATTTGCACTAGATGTCAACGCGCAATGGAAATAAAACACGTTGCAGCGCTACCAGATGTACAGTAATAGAGCACGCAGAGTCACTAATATGCGATTCAAGTAGAAAATCGGTCTAGAGGAGCAGAACGCACAAGCAGGCGGTGGTAAGTATCATTCAAAATCGCTTGCATCTAAGTTCACTGTACAGGATTTCCGGCGTTCCCCTGGCGGAGAAATACTATCGTAAATATAATCAGAATCATATTCTTCACTCGAGTCTGCATCACCGGAGATTTCTCGTTCTTGATCGAGACGGCTGCCAATCTGGTTATACTCTGTCAGCCACCCATTTCTTCCTGACCACACAACATCTTGACATTGAATATCAGCGAGAGTCAGTGGACCAATGTCCGCGAATACGGTTTGGAGAATTCGACGTCTGCCCTTCTTGATATTAATGGTTTCGACTTGATCCTCCGGCTGAATCGACTGACCAGCCTCGAGAGGCGGGCGAACATGCTCGAGATGTTCTGCGACTTTGACAAGGTCTGAATTTTTGAGATGCCAATGGATTGAATGAAGTTCCTGCTTCTGATGATCATTGTTGTCAGATGCGGGGGGCACAAAATGGTAACCTCTACTGACCGAAATGAGATAGGGATCCACGGACACGGTGAGGGTTACACAAGTATTGTAGATGTATGTGTTGACAGGGGTCCATACAGGTTCGACTTCTAGGGTGCAGGAACCAGTGTCGAGCGTCAATGCGTCCAAAGCAAAGTATCGGTTTCGTATATGCTCTGGAAAGCCTTCTAGACCCTCCTCGCGTAGCATGAGAGGATAAACCGATAACGTCATCCCCTTTCTCATTTTACGGACGACCAGATCGCGCTCCACAGATGCAACAATGGCTGGTCTGTATGGAAATTTCCACTCCTTATCTGCCATCGATGGGGGTTGCCAAAAACTAGTATCCGTATTGGCACTGTTCAAGCGTCCGCTGAATTGAACGGTTGGGGGACCAAGGAGCCTGAGCTTAATGAAATCACCAGGTTGGAGCAAAGCTAATTGTTGATGCGTGCTTTCTGTCACCGCTTGTGAAGAGCGGGCTTGCTTCGCGATGAGGGGCGCAAAATCTGACAGAAGAGGCTTAGCAACTACCATATTGCATATTACAAACATAACATACATTTCGTGTCATCAGCTTCCGACCAGTCGAAGGGGGTATCCAGAGAATACCCACGGTGCTTCATCTCCTCCATAAAGACCTTTTCTAGACAATCATAGTCGGGTTCCTCATCAAACTTGAGGTGTCGCGCATGGGAAAGAAGAAATTTGAACGCGTCAGGAATGCCAGCACATAGTCTTTCAGGAGTCCAAGATCGTTTCTTTTCTCTGACCCGATCCTCAAACTGCTTCGGGCTTCCGCCAGTAATATGTCCCCATGGCAGGTCTCGCAAACAACCGAGAAGGGAATATGCTAAGCATTCGATGTCATCTCGTCGTGTCTGTGCTTTGGCAAAAGGTGAAACAATTCGATCTCAAGTACTTGTGAACCTAAATGGCTTACCTATTCCGAGATGAGTATTGAGACTCGCGTAACGAACGGTACCAACTACCGACTTTCCGTCAAGAAATGGCATGTGGACACCAGTTCGAGGATTTCTATACCGCCTCGCCAAACCAAAGTCAACAATGTAAACGCTGATTTCACTGCCCTTGGGTCCCAAAAGCATATTTCCAGGCTTTAGATCTCTGTGCACAAAGCCTTTGGAGTGTATATACCGAATTGTGGGAATCTAAGAAATGCGGGATTAGAGACACATGGCACGGAATTCGAGAATACGAACGAGTCGAATGGCCAGAGTCAAGGTAGTCCTGATGCTAAACCGACCGCCACGTTTTCTACGCAAGGACTGGAGATCAGCGCCCAATAGATCAAGAACCAGAGCGTTCGAGTGACTGGGTTTATCATAGCCGTAATCTATCATGCGAGGGATTCGCGGAGAGATATTGGCATCAGCCAGCCTTTGCAAAACGTTAGCTTCATGTTCTGAAGGGGGTCGTCGTCGTTTCTTTGAAGCACGTTCAAGCTTTATCGCATATTGCGCTGAGGAATTAGACTCCTCTCGTGCGTCCGTTGCCCGAAGAACCAGTCCTAAAATAGTTGTAAGAAAACAGACGAGGTGCAAGTAAGGAAGATTACCATAAGCACCTGCCCCTAAACGCTCCAGCACATGATACTTACCAAGAACCGGAGAAGTCGGCATGTTAATTTTGTTGGTCCTGCAGACTCCCGAGGATTCCACGAGGACGAAAACAGGCTGACCGGTCTTTGTCAAGCAAGGTCCAGACAATTTTGACGATGGTGTTGCGAGGATGTGAGAAGCCCGGAATGACGCGATCTGTACGACTTCTCCGTTTATGTAATTGAATGCACCTCGTTTACCGAATGTACCTAGTCTCCCTGGCGGCCGGTTGACAACGGTTGAACGTTCGAACCTTCGTACCGAGTCAAATAAATAAAGGGAAGTCACGTGACTTCAGGCAACGATGAAGTACATCATATATTACCCTGTATGCTTCCATTGTCCTACACTTCGTAATAGAGCCACGGGATTACTAGTCTTGTGCTCTGCTGCATCATTAGCCAAGAATAGCTCTTACATGGCTCTGTGGGGGAAGGAATATTAGTTTGGTTCAATCGAGAACATTAAGAAAGACGACCAACAAGCTAAAAGAGTCCCGTAGCAGCCTCGAGCAAAACCTAGCTAATCAAATAAATTATTTGATCAGTGCTCAGTAGCTATGCCGCACCACAGCCGCACAACTTTCTGATAAAACACTCGAAACGGCACATTAAATAACTGCAACGAAAACTCATTTCATTAAGACTCAAAATTATGGTATCACCAACCGGAATCATTATAGAAATCGTAGCTTTCTCTGCTATCCTCCCCCTCCTCGTCATCTTCATGTTCTGCACCCAAAGACATGTCTTCGTCAGCGTCATCATCTAGTACAGCGGATGAACGGTCCTCTTCTTCTGCGAAGTTATGGCGTCGGTGGTGTCCACGATGACGAGTGATAGAATCGTCTTCGCCATATAAGTCGCTGTATATTTTTATATTTAAGCCAGTTATATGATGGAGTTATAAAAGTACTGACCGTTCTTCGGCAGCGATACGAAGAGCCAAATTACTATATGATGATAATGATATCAGCCCGGACAACAATAAGGAATGGCGGTGAAGCACTCACGGGTCAATACCATCGTCCGAACCATCTTCATCTTCATCCGTAGACTCAACCCTAGTCGCATTCCTCGTTCGAGATGAGTCTCGTCGTCTAGCTGGTACGTTATCATCACTGTCAGATAAAATGACGATCGGCCTAGCGCCAGTAAGCCTTCGCCCAGAGGATCCTCCATGAGCATGAGCACGAGCACCAGCACGAACAGGCCGTCTCACTTCTTGAACTTCATCCTCATCGTCGCTGACTTCGATAGGACTGGACGAAGCTCTCCCTCTCCCTCTTCCTCCACCTCCTCGACGAGCAGAAGCAGAAGCAGAGAGAGGGCGTCTACTACGATGCGCTGGGAACTCATCATCATCTGATCCGGAAGATAGTTCGATAATTTCCGTTCTGGAACGACGTAGTAGCGGTGGCAGCGATGATGCGACGAGATGCCGTGCAGGTATCCCAACATCATTCTCATCATCAATGAAGCTTCCTTCATACTCCTCTTCCTCCCCGTCATCATCATCATCATCATCACCCTCACTACCAACAAAAGGAAGCTCAGCTCTGAAATCAGGCTCCCGACCTTCATCCGCAGCGCGCTCAGCTTCTATATCGATTAGACGCGCCTGTATATCGTCGTGGGGGCCCTCCTCCTCATGCTGCTGTGGTGGTTGCTGATGATCGTCAAATCCTAAAGCGTGGTGGAAATCAAGATGCGCTTGCGCCATCCATCTTAACCCGACGTCGTCCCCATCATCGCCGAAATCATCCTCGTCGCTCTCCAGGTAGAAATCTCCGTCGTCCTCGTCACCATCGAAATTAGGATAAGCTCGTCCGCAATTCGAACAGAGTCCATCCCAGATCTCATGCAGGCAATCATAGCATCGATAAACACCTCCATCCTCATCATCCAAGATCCCAGCGCCGCGTTCATCCTCACTCCCATCGAAAATATCACGCTGCAAATCAAAATCATTAAGCCGCTCACGTGTAGCGCCGCGCCCCCCGCGCTGTTTGCGTCGAAATATTCCATCCCACGGATCCTTACCCTCACCCACCACCGCGCCATTCCCCGATGCCTCCGCCGCTTCATCAGCAGAAAGGAAACTCCCCTGCAACAGCCCACTCTTCGCAAAGCAGCTCACGATGCTCTTAACGCCCCATACCTGTACAGGCCGATCGGTGATGGCAGCCCTGCAATGCGGGCATGTTTTCTTGCGCACTAGAACGGGCGGTGGGTCGGGCTGGTCTTCGGGGGTGGCTTTGAACCAGCCGAGGAGGCAGTCATAGCAGGCGAGATGACCGCAGGGGGAGAGGGCGTAGGGGTTGTACATTAGTTCGAGGCATACTTGGCAGGTTATTGATTGTTGGGTTTGGGTTAGGGTGGTTTGGTGTTTTTCGATGAGCTGCGAGGGAGAGGCATTGGTTGGGGTTATAAAGAGTTGCGCAAATGGAGGAGTACGTACTTCGTTTTTGAAGGCTAGTTCTTTTATGAGGCGGGCTATCTCTTGTTCGGCTGAGGGGGTGTTCGGTTCATCTGGTTCGACGGCTTTGCCTTTTCCCTTGTCCTTGAGAAGCCGTTAGTCCAACAAATAACAAAAGGTGCGCTTGCAAAACCTACCTTCGAGCCGTGTACAGCCTCTTCTACGTCACGTTCATCATTTGCAAGCACAGTAGATTTAGACTGGCTGCGGGATGACTCTCCCAGCTTGACAGGACTCGGATGAGTCAACGATACCAACGCGCCAGAAACCCCGCGATGAGACGAATCCTTAATACGAGCGTGTCCATCCTCAATGACAACGACCGAGACTTTTCTTTTCTTCTTCCTCTGTCGTTTCTTCTTGTCCTTGGCAGTTGAGTTGGTATTGGCGCTGGACTCGCGTATCGTAAGGCTGGGCTCTTCGGATGTCGTCCGTGATTTTTTCGCGAGCCTGTCCTCTGCATCTCTGCTGTGAGAGGAAAGGGCCCTCTTGCTATTCTGTTGGAGGGTACTGGGCCCTGGGCTAGAAGAGAGAGTGCCAGAGGACATGGTGGTGTTGAAGCAAGACTTGTGTGCGCCTAAATTCAAACGTGTTCGCGTTATTGAAATGGGAATTAACTCCCACGCCACTGTCAACAGATGCGCGCTTAAATAAATAAACTAGCAGTTGCTTGTCCAAGAAAATCAGCACGACAACGACGCAATGTCTTTATTTGGTGCACTAACTCTGGCAAGCACAACATAGGTAGGGTCGTACACAATTCCCCGGGCTTTTGATCATTGAAATAATAAACTCATGCATCATTACCGTTAACGTTCATGCGGATCCTCAACTATTCTTCGTCATACCCGAAGACACGATGACGATGGAACCGGTAGCGCTGGTCGTGGTAACGCCCCTCCCTCTCCCTTCCGGAGAGGGAGTCCACGTCCATGATCCCTTCTTCAGATCTCTTCAACCTCCTTTGCCAACTTCAATACGACTGAGTCGACTAAAGGAAGCTCCTTTCACAGAACTTCGTCGCGCTGCTGAAAAACCAACAAGAGCGCGTCTACGACGTGCCCGGAAGACTTTGCGCATCGAGACGGGTTCGTTGTGTGATCTGGAGGATAGTTTGATTATTCTGCATGTGTTGTTGAACCAGAAGGACGTGCTCCTGCTACTGGTTGGAAAGAGACGAGGGGCGGGACAGGTGAAGGTATTCTAGTGTCACTTTCGTCATCGATGCCTTCGTACTCCTCTTCATCCCTTTCATCCCCATCCCCCTCACCATCCACCATTCCCACAACAGCGACTCCGCTCGCCTGCCCCTGCTATCCCTGACCCCCCCA
>KN832970.1:1092246-1122022 GCA_000827315.1 Piloderma croceum F 1598
AATTGGAATTGGAATAGGACTCGCCTATTGAAAGGCTGGGCTCGAGTCGGATGTCATCCGTGATTTTTTCGTAAGCCTGTCCTCGGTCTCTTGTTATTCTGTTGAAGGGTACTGGGCCCTGGACTGGAGGAGAGAGTGCCAGAGGACATGGTGAAGACTTGCGTGCGCCTAAATTCGAACGCGCGTTACATATTGAAATGGGAAGGACTCAATTACACCGGTAGATATACATAGTGGATTACTCAACGGAAATGCAGTATCTCACTCAATGCCATTTGGAACTGAGTCTACTGTCATTTGTGAGTCTGCTAAAGCTTTGAACACTACAATTCAGTGACAATTATGCTAGTACAGTCGTCGTGACATCCGACCTCTTGAAGTTTGAGGGTGAGGGCCGTTTCGCAGCGGGCAAGTGGTAAGTATCCCTTACATAATCCCTCCGAGTCGCTCTGTGGTGCACAGAGCTTCGGGCCGTGTCTGTAATACGGAAGACGGGAGAATACGGATGTTATGCATCTATTCGGTCAATGGAGCACCATGGCTACGACAACAGCCAGAGCATACCAAACATTACTCCGATCCCGGTCCCTGAAGGTCCGCATGAAGCCTATACAAATAAGTTGTTCATTTATCTGAATCAAGCCCTTACATAGTGATGCTGCAGGTCCATGCCTCGGGAGAACCAGGAATACCAAAACATGCTTCATTGTCATACCGGTAGCAATATCGTGTTAATCATACGGTCCTGGAGCTATAAAAATTACCCCTGCGTAGAGGATTTACTCTCAGGGAGCTCACTTTTGCCATCTCTGCCATCTCTTGATACTTCCCTGCCATATAATGCTCTTCTCAATAATCTTCACCGCTGTCTTTGTTACCATCAACCATCTCTATTCAACCTTTGCGTCACCAATAATGTCCAATGGCGGTGCTGTTGCTGGGGAATTGCTCAACCTGACACATTCACTAGCGAATTATGTCCCTGCAGACCAGTTGTGTGACCAGCCTGCCCAATGGCTTCGCAGGGTATGCCGAACTGGGATATCAGACCGTGCATGGTCGGACACCTGCCGTACCAACCCGCTCACTATGACTTTCGAGTGGAAGATTGGAACGTGTCCGGTAAACACAATGTGCCAGAACACGTTCACTTCCTCACCTGGTTCTAAAGAAATCATTAATTGCGTCGATCGCCCCTACAACAACAATGTGCTTGCGCCAGACCAACAAAGTGGAGTCTACTCGGTTGGGAACGCAGGCAATCCGAACCCTGCAGAGCGTGTTGTATCAGTTACAGTTCAGACAAATTTAGCAGATGCAAGTGTTTCAGCTTTGATTGAAGGTGCGTTCTGAATCCCCTTAATCCTTACCTATCAATTTCTCTTCACTGACTTTCGTGAGCTATGAAGGCACTGACGCAAACTATGTCATTGCAGCAAATGCAGCCATAGTCGGTTCTCTGCGTGGCACAACCGCGAAACTTTGTAATTACAACGAGACAAATCGAGACTGCGTACCCACAGGCCAATACGTCCTTACAGCCGGGGACACGATTGACTTCACGTTTGGCCTCGACGGCTGGCAGGTTGTGTCGTTCTACTACGCAATCATTGGCAGTTGAGGTTAGTTGAGTTCTACTACGCAACCCTCGCTGCTAAAAAAGCCTTGTCGCGTCACGTTATAGACCGCCATGTCTTGCCACTATCCCCGCCGGGTTACGTGTTGTTCTTCTCTATGTAATGTTCAAAGTCCCGCATCTCGTATCCATGCCCACATCTACCGTGCCCCCGGATTCGTTTGAATCGTTATGATACATGCGTGTCTTTGGCCTGTCAGAATTCCAACCCACACCCTCCTTCACACCCCCTCCCCATCACGCCCTCTATATACGTGGCGCGGTCAACCCCCGAGTCACGTATCCATGCCCGCGTCTAGCCCGGCCGCTTACTCCACATCATTTCAATCTCGTAATCGCAGACCTTCATCAGGCCCGACCCGCGCTTAGATCCATTCATTGGATATACACGCGCACATACATGTCAGTCTGTACCGGGCTGGGCCTCGGTCGAGTCACGTACCGTGTTTCGTGTTGTTGATATTTTCGCTAGGGAAATATATTCACGAATACCTCTGCTCCGTGTGGACGAAGACCGTTATCACCCGCAACCAAGGTATGTTCATATCTCTGTGCGTATCCTGACGTTGATCATCGAACTTTCTTAGAACCGCTACACCCTTCTCTAAGACCTGACCAAGCAACCGACTAAATCTGTATCGACTATTATATACACTACATTCAAGTTCCATGCAGTCAACCGTTCGATCACTCTAAAACAGCTATACGATACTCATTCGTCCAATTTCTATGGGCTTTACTTCTGTACTGTCTTAGTTATACAGCTACCCCTTTCCATCACCCGCAAATAACACGCACACTCCATTATCTTTTCCTCCCATTTTGTCTCGGGCTCTTCCTTTTAGTTGACTTCCCCTTCGTCTTTTAGGGTTGCTTGACTTGATCTCCCGAGTCCGAGTCCCATGCGCATAATACGAGCTTCGGCTTGCCTGCTAATAAATAGAAGAAGGACATGAGATCGACAAAGAAGAAGAAAGAAAATTTTGAAGAGAAAAAAAAAGCGTGTAGAAGTAACTATTACCCACCTCCGTGCAAATATAACTTCCAATGTCTCTCCCATCGACTCGAATTGGCTTAGGATATAAGCTGAGAAATCGCAAGTCGAGTTTTGAACTAGTCCGGGGCTGGACAATGGAAAGTTTCATATGAAAAGAAAATACATCGACCAACAAATAGCATCCGAACAAGCCCTCATCATCAGCGAACAAGCTCTATTCTCGATCTCCGTGTTATAACAGGTCTCGAGCAATGAGATTAATGAGACGGAGGTCTTCTCCAGAAGGGAATAGTAACGGCCTTGGCGGGGAGATCGGTCACGTGTTGTAAGCGTGACTTTCGCTTCATTGAACTATGCAGCGTCCTATTCTGTCCAAAGTGCCCAATCCTCTCTTCCCCAGCATCCGAGACATCACACTTTATACTTTGGCTTACACATTGCAATTGGGAGGGCCCGCCATGATTGGCACGAATCTTCGTACGTCCGCCCATTTTGACACACCTACCAGCGCCGCGATGTTTACATTCCCGTAAAGGCGGCTCATCATTGGAGGGTCAAAGGTCGATAGCCAACTTTTTATTCATCCTGGACCATCTTATACAACCTGTAAACACCAATGATTACAAACTGCAACAGCTCGACGACGAGCATCGTCCACTGGCAGGTCCTCCAGTCGAACGATCGTCTCCGGGCAATATTGTAGCAGGGAACTACCTTATCGGGAAGTTTCCTTGAGCTGTAAATGTCTCTTAATGCTGACTTTTCTCCAGAGTCTGCAGTTGAGGGTGGGGAGATCATGTTCAAGCTGATTCCTACGTTTTTCAACTTCCCGTTCGAGAGAGCTGATTCACCTTCGGAACCTGCGGCCAAGAGAGCAAAACACGATGGAGGAGGGTCTACAGCAAGTGAAAGATCAAGCAGTGTAAGATTCCGCCTTCGCCCCCTCTATCAGTTTCTAACTTGTAGCAGGATCCCTCTGACGATAGCCAGAGCTTCAAGATGAGACTCGTTTATAGAGACAAAGGATGTGCAGTCTGTTTGGCAGCTGGGATACAGGAAATCTACAAATACCACGAAGACTCTGATCGTTACGAGGGATCACATATCATCGACTTCGCTTACCATGAGCTAGTAAGCCACTGTCTCTGTAATTCTCAATTACCTTTTTTAACTTATCCTGCTATTATCAAGTGGGATATTCGAGGATTTCCGGCCCTTGTTAGTGATCCTTTCACCGATCCCGCTAATGCCGACAATCAGTTTGCGAGTCCGAGCATGAGGACAAAGAAGGATCTTAGGCGAATTAACTCCCTGGAAAATGGGATTCTGTTGTGCTTGCAGCATCATAGGGATTATGACAATTTCCGCTTTGCAATTAATCCCGGTGTCAGGACACCTTTTCTTCCTTATACAATCTCTAACTTTCTTTTAAGCAGACCCATGAAATATTTTCTTTTCATCCTGCCACTGCCAAACTCCAGGGCGTCGAAGTGAAGGCCCCATGGGACCGCCAAGATGTGCTCTACCCTCCCCCGCATCCCGCTTTCCTCGAGATGCACTACTTCACATCCATTTCAAGGGCTATGAAGGACAGCGAGGACGATTGTGAACTGGATGACAATGATGAAAACTATGAGGAGCTCTCCGAACCAGAGGAAGTTTAAAATGAGCAAGTGAGAATCTGGCTTGATGGTTCGTTGTCAGGCAGAGAGATTACGTCGTCATTGAACTTTACGACAAAGGCAATATTGAGTGTTGGCTGATTGATATGCAGGGAGTTGTCAGCGTCTGAATGGTACATTTCCTTCCCTCCAATCCATTTTCGCATGTACATTAGATTTCATTTTGGCAATGAATTGAGTCCTGTGTCTTCCGACTCTCGTCTATCTATATATAATAGCATTTGGCCGGGAGCTACGCCTCCAGTTACATTATGAATATCGTTAGAATAATGATCCTGACTTGTTGTTTCGGCTATTCGCGCAAGCTGTCAGGTATAAAACAGAATGAAAAGAAGGAATTCCATGTCCGAAATGACGCGATATAAAAACTTCAACACGCCGAAGGACTGTAGGAACATGAAAGGGTAGGATGGGTCAACGCCATAACGAGTTTCCGGGTGAAGAAATCGGTGATAAAGGAGCACTCATTCTTCCTCCCTCCCTGCCGTTGATTGCATTTCCTTCCATAATGGACTCATACACCGAATAGCAGTCGTCAGGAGACTCATTGTTGCGCTTGGTATCATGAACAAGAGCCAAAGAGATAAAGGATCTCGTACGTCTATTCCCTTTCGTCCTCCTTGTTACTGTCCATATAGGTAGATCCAGTCCTTCGGCAAAAATTAGAATCGGAACCTAAGGTTAATTAATACGAGGTGGAAAAAAGGGATATGAATGAAATGCGTACCATCCTAACATAAAGTCTGGGCTGTTGTGTGATCCTTCATACACCAGCGTCACAGACAATACCGATTGCGCAAGCCTGCAGCAAGACCGGCCACAGAGAGACCTGCACCGAGGCATACGAAAGATGTGGCGAGATACAGACTACGAATGAGGCTACATGGATGCGTGCTAAAATGTTTCAAATATGTGAGACGTATGAGATCCGGATATGAGAACAGAAACGACGAGGCCATAAATCTGTAAGTTCGAGACCGAGTCAATATAGAGCGCTCATTATTTATGGCAATGATACAGTCATCATGATGGGGATGCAGTAGTCCTTCATTGAGTCAGGCCGGAGGACCGATATGGCAAAAATGTTGACACTGGACTTTGCGGTGCCATAACTACAGCAAGTGTTGCAGGTGAGAAGAGAGAGCAAGACGCGAAGGATAGAAATGTTAGTGACCTGAACTGAGAAAGCGGTGATATTAACACGCACATTACCTGAACATGCAGACATGAAACGAAACGCACAAGTGAACATGATAGTGCTTATGCAACCGTACATGAGCGCCCATGATGCTTCCAGGGCGTCACGGTGCAATTCAATCGAGTGACAAACATGAAGGAAAATATTAAAAAACTCACCTTAGCTTTGACGTTGTCGGTCACGTACAGCAACTCACCCTCCGGAGAGATCGTCTTCACGATCAAGGTCAGGGTAGCGAGCAAACGACGGACCAAAGGAAGAGCAGATTCCTTCTGGCTAATTGCAATCCCGCATCCATTATAAATTCCCATGTCGATCTCGACCGCGTCGCCAAGATGAGCCTCGCTTTGTGCCGTCACCCTGGAATCTGATAAGAAAGTTTCGGTGAGATATCAACATTTTGAGCGAGTACAGATGGACGCACATGACAATGCTCCAGACCAGCACCGATAGTACCCAAACACGTCGCATTTTCAGCGATAACATAAACAGCTTTGCGTCCAACCCTTTGTCCGCGAGTGCACTAAAAATTTATATAGCATTCAACGACTTTGCCGGATTTCCTATGAAATAAATGTGAGTGAGAATGATTCCTGTTAAACCCCTTCAGCCGATTGGCAAGACCACCTTGCGTACGGCCCATGGCGCAGTCATCTCCTACGGCTGTCAGGTAGAAAGGTGTGCAATGACGAATAAACGCAGGAAGATACTCACTCAGCCTGAGAGAGTCCTGGACGCACCTGGCATGCCGTGGACGATTTTACCTTAATCTCATCACCTGGAGCTGTCAGGACGTGCTGGCTGTCACTCTTGCAGAGAGCATTTACATCTGGTGTGCAGACACAAGAACCGTCAGCCGTGTCCCCAAAGGGCTCCTACTGGCGCCTATCTCGGTATCGAGATTATCGAGATTGGCACGGGCTAAGTCGAGATCACGCAATTCCCTGCAATAAAATGATTGTCGATAATGAGCAGAATCATGATGAAAGGATATATAGACTGGTACCTTTACAGGAGCCGTGCAGTGGTTTCTTTTCATCGACTTTGCGGTTCCCCTCGCCCAACATCCTTCGACCCGGCTATCCCAGACGTTGACGACATTATTGTTGCCACCACTAACCAATAGCTCGTCCCAGAGCCCCCCTCGCTCCGGGCGGGGGCTCAAACGATGCAACCATGCATACCTGGAATACAACCACCGGCGCCCGCCCGCACTCCCTACACACTTCCCTCCCGGGTGATTTCTCTCCTCTTATCTCCGCACCGCAAAGAGATCCTCTCCACCCGACCAACACGCTCATGCTCCATGCCTATCCGAGCAGGAGCGCATCGCTGAGGGATTTTGTGAGGCCTGGACCGCCACATACTCGAGTATTAGCCTTCGTCCTCAGCGGAGCTTAATCACCAAACGCTCCTGCAGCCTGGTTTGACAGGAATTGACAGAGTCCCGCACTTCTGGGTGTTCAGCATGCTTGTGCCAGCGGGAGATATCGTTCTCATGGGCACGAGGGATGAGATATCATGAGAATCTCAAGTTTTGGAGGGTAGGGGAAGTCGACAAGTGTGAGGTCGGCAAAGAAGAAGGCGGTGAGGAAAGCTAAGGAGGCGAGGGCCAATTCAACAACTAGGTGATAAATTGACTTCAGCAGAACGTAACAGGTCCAATGTAATTTCACTGACATCTGGCAGTTTTTTTTTTCAGGTTGAGATGTTGGTACCGAGCAAGATTAATTGCGCAATTTGTCCGTTGTCTGCTTACTCAATCGTTAGAGATGCATATATTGATGACAACCGAAAGACGAGAAGGTGGTAGGCTGATGCCACTGTCATGGGCGGAGAGTGTTATCGAGTGACCATGGAGCGGATTGTGAATGGTGCGACTGGGTCGAGTCTACTAAGGGATATCCAAAAATGCAAAGATCATCCTTATAAAAGCGGTGAACCACATATGAGTCTCCCTAGAAGCCAACAATGTGAACATGAGGCTCAGGCCGTTGGGACAGGATCTACAGACTGACCTCAATATGGTACAAACCAACCCTGTAAGACTCAACCCACACCTTAAGAAATTTATTCAATAGAATCGCCACGGAGGGGTCGAATCATCCGATGTTATCCTTCTCTACACACCGTTTCCCGATATCCAGACTTCCTCTGTCACTCATACGCTTTGGAATCAGACGTGACACCGCCAGGACATCCTCTGTATCCATTTCGCTGATCACACACTCGGTCTCTTTCGATCAGCGTCTTGCGGAGACGTGCCGACTCCTTTCTGCATGACTTGGATGTTCTAGAATCATCCTTTCATAAACTGATTTTTGCCAACGTGAGATGGGTGTCACTTCGATATTCGTATATCTGCGGTTTGATTGGATCCGTTTCCTGAACTTTGACCCACTTGGGCGACAGGGGATCCGAAGCCTGGCACGCGTTGTCCATGTCGGAAAAATCGAATTTGCCATATCGGCAATATGAACCATATAAGGTCTGATAAGGTTTCGTCAGGTTGCCTGACGAAACCTGACAAAACCATATATGGTCCAAAGTACTACCATCAGGCCTGATATGGTAAATACGATTTTTCCGACACATTGGTTGAGTGAAAAGCTCCCCCTGGCCGAGCGGATCGAAGATGAGCTTTGAGATCTTCATCAACCACTTTCCAGCAAATGAGGATATTTCTGAAATTTGGGCCCTGAGCACACATATATGATCTGATGAACGTGCAGCGAGTGGAGCATTTTGATTGCCGCGCATTGACGACTTTCCAATACGAAGGAGCAACTGCGTCAATTGTGATTGCACTTCAGTGTCGTCGACCATGGCTGGTTGAACTTCAATGAAGTGGCTGCTTTGTGCATATGCAGTGGTTAGTCAATCATGGGCCATTAGAATTACCAGAATCCGGACTCATTTCATATCCTACACCGTCTTTGGGGCGGCGGTTTCCTCTTCCAATTGGGTGTCATCGACTATTCGGGTGGATTCGTTATCCATCTCTCAGCAGGTTTGTCGTCTTGCAAATCCTCACTAGATATTAAATTTACAAAAAAAAAGTCCAGTGATACCCCGTACGAGCAATGCTTCCCAAGCGATTGGGCCCCCTAAACCATCTCCCTCTCTAATACTGGCCATCCACTCCATGGCCATGGATCGAGATGCCAATCACCGCCTATCCAAGCCATGTCATCTACTTCACAGTGGCTTTGACGAACAGAATCCCTTTCTCGTGAAGTAAAGGTAAAGCATCGAGGACAGCTTGTAAAATTTCAGTGTTGTCAGGTTCTGACACGTCACTGTCGTAACGAAAGCTGTATTGGATGTTAATGTTGACTCTTTGTAACCGTGAACCAGTTGGATGAGTGACAATGGAGTCGAGATGGCTCCAGACATCAGCATCACGTAAATCGTCAAAAAGTGCATAGTAATTGAAGTGGTTACTATTGCCTTCAAATACAATGTCGAACTTGAGGTGTTCGAGCATAGCGGGAGATGTGAGGCTGACGCGAAGTGAACACATCAAGAAGGACAAGATGTCAAAGTCACTCATGTATGCGGAAGATGGGTGAACGTAGATTTCGAAGATACGTAGACGGCACATGAATGGCAGGAATATCGGCTCAGCGGGACCTTCCGTGTCCCAAATTAGCGAGAAATAAGCAGATGTAGGAAATCTCGTACCATGCACTGGCTCATAGAAGTTCCAGACACAGTGGTCAATCATTGTGTGAGAAGCTGTTGTTGCCACTCCCTCCGAAGCTGCCGGTGTCAGCAACCTTGACTGCTCGCCATCAAAATCATTGGGCGAGAGGGAACTCAACTCCAGTTTTGTAAGGTGGAGGCCGTGGAAGAGCATAATCGGCACCTTGACTGCATTGAGGTCGAGGGTTTTAAGGGTGGACGAATGTATAATAGTTGAGAGCGCGTCCTTCAGTTCGCTGCTGAAGTCATTCCAATTCAAAGCCTGGTACCACAGTGACGAACTGATGGAGAAACTCTCCAGACAACAGAACAGGAGTTGGAGAATGGCAATTAGTGATGCATGGGACTTGGAAGTTTTGTAACCCCAACTGATAGTAATGCTTCTGACAAAGGACTGAACGATTGGATTTTCGACAAGGAATTGGTGAAGCCTCTGGCAGGCTTGATCATCTCTGAGAAAATTTTTAGAGAAGAGGTGTTTGCGACTGGGGAGAAGGAATGAGGAGGACACCAGGGCACATTTTTTGAGCAAATGACTGTCATCGCCAACTGCCTCAATAATATTGTTGATGATGTCTTGCGGGATTGCCACTAAATTCGCCATTGTGATCAAGGAAGGCAATGGAAGATAACATTGTACCTTCGATCGGAGTTTGAAAACACGTGCACTGAAGGCAACTCTGCTGAAGCACTTGCTTTACTATTTTCTTTACTAGTTTCGTTGGAGCCTCTGCACGTAGTAGGCGGAGCTCTCGTCGCCCTCACCTTGGCCTCTGGATGTTCCTAGCCCTCTCCCGAAACAGGGAAGCACGCTCACGCGAACTTCATGATTGCGCCGAACGGGTGGGCCAATAAGCTTGGTAGTGAGCGTGGTTCCGGGGCGCAACATCAAGTGTTTACCGTGCTATTACATGGTCAATCAATCGTCTTACATGACTGGGTTTGGACCGGCAGCTGAAACGATGTAGGACGAAAACGCTGGCATCGTCAGATTTGTCACTACTAGTAAATTTAAATGACCGTGGCCGATGACGCCCCTGGGTGTGGGTCGCAGATCAGACTTTGATGGTCCTCATCTGGTTTGGTAATAGGAGAGATGCAGAAAATGCCGATCTCAACCCCCCAAGTAGCCCATCACTATCCATAGTGTCATCTCTGCATACGCTCCCTGTCTGTGCAAGTGAGAAGAACGCCAGTTACAAGGAGGATATATTCACGGGTCATCCAGCCCGTTCTTCATCATCTCAACACACCGTTTCTTCCTCTTCTGATATTGGACCGTCCAGCGGTCGCAGACACCCGACAGAGACGAAGAGACAGAGCATAGGGTATAATCGAACGTCACCAACTAGGTATAGTTTCCTGGAGTGAGAAGGTTCAGAACATAATAACAGCCTGAAGAACATCCTCACCCGCTATGGAGTTTTCCGAGGATCATCCCCGATATCGATATTCAGATCATACCCTATTCCCCTGATCATTACATCTACGTTGTCCCCAACATCCTCGTCGCATTGCGGTCCATCGTACCTTCTCCGTCCAGCAGCAGTTGCCAGCCATAGCCAAGCAGCCTGTTATAGCCTGCATTGACGTTGCCAACATTTTGCTTGCCGGTTGTTTCTGCAGATTGGCATGAAATCATGCTTGAGAGATTGCTGGATCTGCGGTTAGAGCAGGGGAGGGCTGATAGCACCCCTAGCTTTAGATATCTTAAATATTATTCAAGACAAATAGAATGACTGGTACGTTCTGTGATTTCCTTCCTCGTTCTAATATATGGGCTCTTAAATTGTTCAAAATGGAGATCATACTAGCGTGACGCTTGACAATACACACAAGACAGATTTTATACCTAGTCACTCCTTGTCAGACAAGGACCTGATAGCTACATAGTAACTGACGGGTTCGTTCTAGCTTCAGGCGACTGAGGTACGTTAATACTCTCATGATCCTGCTGACTCCGATGCTAAATGACCTTGTGTGGCAGATAATACCTTACCCGTCTGTTTGAACTTGCGCGGTTTTTCCAATACCACTTTGGCTTCGATTCTGACTCAGAAGACCATCATGCTAATCCGTGAACATTGCTGAGATCGACACTGCTTTTTGCCTTGGTACCACTCACCCTCTGCGGAGTTAATGAGGGTCCAGTGATGAATGAGCCAAGGATGTCACGAATCCGCGAAAACTGACGGATCTTGAACGTGGTGGAGGACTGTTTGAGAAAAGCGGCGGGGCTCGGTTCCCGGTCCCCATTTGTCGATGCCTGTTCCTGTTACTGGTGGTGCTGGGAATCCTCCGATTTCTAAGCCTAATTATGCTTTTCTGAAATATTAATATCTCAAGTACAACTCCGCACGCCATTTCTTTCTGGAGGCTCCATAGGAAAGCTGAATAATTCGCCAACGCTATTGACCACAAATCGTTCTTGTTCGCATTCCAGACTCCAACCGTATTATCACATCCTCTGCACCACAACGGACGTTACACTCATGTGCCCCCCCAAAAAAAAGAAAAGAAAAGAAACATCCACCAATACCTTCGTACTTACTTCTCCCTTTCCCCCTGCCCCTCCCACCCAACCCAATGTAACCCGCCTTACCACTGTGGTTTATTTTTATATTGATTTATTATTTTATTAACCTTCGATGGTAGACAGACACGAAATGTGCTCGATTCCACCACGGTGCCCTCACGCGTAAACACCTGATGAATTGCATGCGTGAGTGAGTGAGAAGGGGAGGTTCAACGGAGGAAGAAAGTAAAGGGGAGGGGAACCGTAGAGCGGGAGATGTGGATGTGGGTGGGGATGTCGAGATGAACTGCGAAGAGGAGGGAGGCAATTTCAGCGTCTGCGAAGTCCAAAGCCTGACCTACCCAAACCCAATCATTCCACCATCGCAACAAGAGACCCGTTCTGCAACACCCAGAAATCCAGCACGACAACGTGATTTGGGGATTCGGAGGCAAGAGAGGAAGACGAGGCAAGTCACGTGCAGAGGAGTGTGTGGTGATGGACTCATGGAGTCAGTTCAAGTATGCAAGCCTCAGAGTCTAGACACAATGGACACTGGGAATCAAATATACATTCACATGTTCCAGCATCAGCAAAACCACAAAAAGATTTCTGCCTTTTCGGGCCTTTTGGCCACTTTTCCGCTTGCTGACAAGTCTCAACAAGTTTACTAATCTCGGATCTCATGATTGCGAAAGCCTATGGCAGCCTATACTTGAGTTATGGGTTCCCAATAAGTTTAAGGCATATATCAAGTAAAACCGCCGGCTCAGAATCTTTTTAAGGCTACTCAACGTGATGCAGATGAGGAATAGTCGTTGTTGTCGTCAATGACAATGACAACAACATCCGCACATAAAAAATTGCTCGGGCTCTCTGGTTATATTTGGGACACGTATAGATGAACTGTGAATGAGGCAGATACTATGTAGTGGTCCTAGGAGATCATGGAACAATTTAGATGCAGCAACTTGTCGGAATCTCGACATAGCTGGTTCGGTTTGCAACTTGTTAACTTGCCACAGTTGCACAACATTGCACAACATTGCGCAACATTGTGCAAGTGCCAAAAAGAGTTTCGTGAGAATACTGATGAGTCCAGGTAACGTCTGCAGAAATCCCGAACAAAGTCGATATCATACCACTGACATCCAGCTGTCACCCCGAAACCCTGCATTGTCAGCGAAATTTGCTTGATGTCATGGTAAATGATCGTGGGGAAAGGACCAGAAGGCAAATTCAACACGGATGGGGCAATTGGGGTCATGCGTGACTAGATGGTAATAGTAATACCTCTTAAAATGTCAGGAACCGATGGTGTTCTGGAGACTGGACTTTGCTTTTGTTTGTGGAGGTGGATAAAATCCCGGCTCGTTGCAGGCGATGACTTGGCAGGCCGCAAGGCTCATACTTGGAGTCATACCTTACGGAGATACTTTTAAATTAGGCACAACTAGTCTCCCTAAGGCAGAGTATACAACAGTTGAACCTCCGTGGCCTCCGCAGACAAGAACCCTTTTGTGCAGATCGCAAAACCTACACAAAACCTTCCGCATTTGTTAAGTATGTGATCAAATATACGTGCACCACAAATCTTGTCACAAATTTTAAGTTTGCGGAAGAATATGTAACAAACAATAAATGAATCAAATAATTTAAGTTTATAATTGTGCCATAACCGATTCCACATTTGGAATTTGTGCACCACACAGAATTTGAATATGGTGACATAACAAAACCTTTCAATTATTTATATTATGTGGAACAATATGCGAGCACAGCATATCTCGCCAACATATTTTAATTTTTTGGCAATCACACTGGTTGACTCAATGACCACCATTGGCTGTATGAGTGCCAAAAAATTAAAATATGTTGGCAAGATATGCTGTGCTCGCATATTGTTCCACATAATATAAATAATTGAAAGGTTTTGTTATGTCACCATATTCAAATTCTGTGTGGTGCACAGATTCCAAATGTGGAATCGGTTATGGCACAATTATAAACTTAAATTATTTGATTTGTTTATTGTTCGTTACATATTCTTCCGCAAACTTAAAATTTGTGACAAGATTTGTGGTGCACACATATTTGATCACATACTTAACAAATGTGGAAGGTTTTGTGTAGGTTTTGTGATTTGCACAAAAGGGTTCTTGTCTCTGGTGCTGGATAGCGTGTCTGACGTCTGCTTTTTAGGAAGGGAGTCTTACCAATAGGTCAACTTGCTGAGCCTGGCATATCACGTGCATTGCCAATCGTGCTAGTCGTCGTGGTGGTCAATTGTATCAAAGGACGCGATTGAAACTACAAAATGAAACATATAGGCACATAAAATGGTATCTTGTATCACTATTTGACAAGTACTGGCACAAAAAAAAACCACCAAATCCCCATTTTAACAGCTATAAGGTGTAGAAATCTACCATAGTGAATAAATCAGTGAATGAATACAGAGCATGGCTCACGGCAGTTGTGGACAGAAGGGTACTGAAATTAGTATGGAATAAATGTGAGTAGGCTTCGAGAATTCAAAAGCAATAGGCCACAGTCAGCCAGCCAATGTTGTGCTAGGTTGGTGAAACAGTGATAATTTGGGGCAAAGCTAGAAAGCCACACACTGCCAGCACACAGATGAACATCTGGAAAGCAGAAAAGCATTTAAAGACAGGTGTTTTGACTCATAATTTAAAGGAATTAACTCACATATCCTCCACCGCAATGTCATAAAATCGTACAGGAAGCTCTCATCTTGCCAATCTCCTGAGGCGCCATCCTCCTGACCAACACCAGTCTCTTCAATACTCAGCACTACTACCCTCCTAACCCTCCTAATGAGCTCTGAATTCAAATACCTGCTGCCAAGTCTCTCAGTGTAGCTTGGCTACCATGCTACAGTCTGCATTGCACAAGTGTGTGCTGTGGCCCCAAGGTTCAATTATTTTGACAATTTGACAGTTATAGTATTTTACTTTTGCCAAATATTGTTGGTGTTGAGGCTCTTCGCAGCAGTCAAAGGAATCATGCAAGCAGAGTGGAAGACACAGAATTTTGCCTCAAGATCTTCACCAGAGCAAACAGGGTAATTTCAGTCAAAATAATGGGCCAAAAAGTATTCAAGTCAAGTAAAGTGCATGTGGATGACATGTTGGATGACTGAAGAAGAGCCATACTTAGAGTATCAGGGTACAAGTAAAATACACAAGAAATTCTAAATATGTCGGAGTTTGAATTGACCTATTGACAAGGACCTCACGTCAAAAAGTAGACTAGGCACAACCAACTTTTTGGGAATTGTCACTCAGTTCTTGCGCTTGTGAATCCAATGACCTGCTCTGCTTTCTTGTCACTTAATATTATGGTATAAATTATAGCTTAGTACAATTGTTGTTGAACCCCGCAGACGAGATCGATTCACAGCAGCCCTTCCGAACTTCAGATCCACTGGCAACTTTCAAGTACGTGTCTAGATCAGTTTGCACAAATTAATCAAAGGTGACGCTTCGAAAATCTGTTTGTCTGTCTTTCTGTCTGTCATTTGGTCACCTCAGCATGTGGCCTGCCTTCTGATAGACCTTTTCCATTCCACAATCTCATATTCCACCATTCTATCAACACTCTCCCTGGTTCGATGTACTCTATAGAGTACCTCATCATGATGTGAACTGATCATCTTTGGCCATTTCTGTACACACATGATTTTAATTAGCACTAAGTGGGTTTGACTTCAGTGCTTCGAGAATGCATGGTGTGTGCATGCCATATGAGGATTACGAATTTTTTCAAATAGGTTTTAAACACGGATCTTCCGTGAACCAACTGACCGACCCCCCACACGCACTGCTTCAATATACACACATACCTCTGATTCTTATTGCCTTCAACAATCATCATGTGCCTTTTCCTGACAATTTCCACCTTTGTACTATTACAAGCTACTGCATCTGCTGCCAGTGTACATAACATTACAGTGGTACATTGATCATGCTATATTCACAAAGAGACAATGTTTTTATTGCACTATCATGGCAAATCGATGTAGGTGCAAATGTATCAGCTCCAGGAGGACCTGTCCAATTTGTTCCTCCCTCTGTCAATGCCACAAAAAGTTCTATTGTTACCTTCAGGTTTTCCGGGCCGTAAGTGTGGAGAAATCCCATATTTTTATTTATTTACACACCTGGCACAAGCTTACATGCACTTATAGCATAGCAGCCAATCATTCAGTCACCCAGGGTTCTTTTGGCAGCCCATGCGAGCCTTTGGATGGAGGTTTCAACTCAGGCTGGATATAAATTCCGCCAAATACCACTTCTGGTTTCCCAGAGTGGAATCTGACCATCACAGATGACAAGAAACACAAGTACCTCCCCCTCGGTCGATCATGTATTAATTGATGGCCCACTTTTGCAGCTATTTGGTTCATCTGCAAACAATTGAGCCAATAGACCAGTGAAACACATTGCTGAGGTGGAATGGTTAGGTGAGTAGCTGGTCTATATTAATCCCTCACGCATGTAAGGTTTATGGTTACAAGTTCTGATGAATTTCCTATTACAAGGGCTATCAATGCACCCACTTTAGGCAACAAAATGTTTGCCACTTACCAAAATGCATCCAAGAATTCTACTGTCATCCCCCCCATAAGTAACCAATTTATTAGGCTTCCTATACCCATTATTGTTTTCTTAACTTAACTTTTTTCACTCCTACAGCAATTCGGAGATGGTCGGGATGTTGGTGAAGGTGCATTCACATCTACTCCCCCAGGTCCTTTCCCGCCTGGAGGCACTGACTATTCCCTCCCAACTGATATACCACGTCATGTCTAGCCCGGAAAGCAACATCACCAGCACTTGCTATGTCTTTGGACTGTTGTACTGGTTCTTTGAACCTCTAGCAGCCATTCGCACTTGGCTATATTATTGTTTTAGGTTTCCGATGACTTTCTCGCATTCATGAACTTCTTGCCTGATTGATCCTTTTGTTGTGGCATGATTGTAAAACTTGATTTCATGCAAGTTTTAATATATAAAACAAATAACAGAATTTGTCTACCATCCAAAAGAATACGCTGGTAGCACATTTTACTCTTTTTCTTTCTTTTGTACATTCTGTTTGTGTCGGAGGTGGGATACAGAATCCCTCCCCCCAGCTCATTGGCAGATGCCGGTGAGTTCTTCTATTGTCGGTCTAGGTAGCCTTGTTTGAGAGGTATTCTCGTGGGGTGTGTCGTGACGAGAAGGAGGACGTGCATTGGAAATGACATGCAGAGAAGGTGCTGTGAAAGTCCCAATATTGTCTACCAACCAATTTTGCAATTAGATACAGACGAGTTGACTAAGTCAAGGAAATACATACCTAACAAACCCCATACTATCATCCATCTCATCACGTAACTGATCCTCGTTGGAAATCTGGGTCAAGTTCAAAGCGCTAGCAGTTGAACTCGGATGAGTGATCTTTTGAGCTTTGCACTGAAAATAATTATGTGCAGACGTGATTTTGTTTGGTTTCATGTAGCTACTGTTCGCTTGTTTTTGTTTGTCTGCTTCTGTATGTATGTAGCTTGGCAGTATAGGATGGCACAACCTTGCCTCGAGGACTGCAAGATGAGCATATACATACATGTCACTTCTGTAGTTTGGTAATTGTACTGTGTATATCATAATAATCAGTGAGCCAGCAAATGTAGATCAAATAGTGTTCCACCTTTGACTTTTTAGAACTGATCATTTGTGCAGAGCTCCTTATTGCCTTTATCTGATGGTATAAGCCAAAGAGGTTACTACCTGATATCATGACAGAACAAAAATTTCGACAAGTCCCAGAGCTGTGTGGAGATCAAACCATGTTCAACGATATTAAGTGATTGGGGATTATCAACATCTAAACATTGAAGAAGCCTTCGTGAAGACAATGTTGTCTTGGTTGAGATACATAATTGACTATTATATCAACTCACGTGGCCGTGTCTAGTGTTGCCGCGGCTACGGCTAGAAGCCAGCTTTAGCCGGAGCTGGCAACGATTATAGCCGAAGCCGATTATGGTTATTTCCCCCATTTGGTCGATGATCGGGGAAAAGGCTACGGTTTTGGTAACCGCGATCGCAATCATGATCAGTTATGACTGGTTCAAAGTTGCGCCTTCACATTGTCCCCCCCTCAACGTAAATCTACCCTACATATTTGTATAAACCTAAAGGCGCAGACCGGATATTCTATCCCACCAACTAGTCAACCAAATCCAGAAGCTCTGATTCATCGATTTCTTCATCTTCAGCGTCTGTAAGAGTGTTGTGGGCAATAACCTGGCCCCGTAGGGACTATGAAAAGATAGTGAGTCAATGAATTATTATGTTAGATCATATGGCTCACCTCTAGGCAGTTTCGGACTTGATCAATGTATCCAATAATATTCTGAGTCGCTCCAACTTCACTCACACGATAAAAACCAGAGAGGATATGATGGATCTCCCTGTGAAGGTCATTTTCGGGGGCGTCAATAGTGGTATCAATACAGTGGTGGGATGCATATGCTATGAGGAGATGGATTGTGTTCATATGGTGCTGCAGTTCGGAAATGCGTGCAACGTTCCAGCAAGACCATCTGGTGTGCATGTGCAAGTTGTGCAGTGTACTGGAATTCATTGAGGTACACATGCCAATTGCAATAGGTGCGTATAAAATTTGTTCCCTTTCGCATTATGGGGTGGTTCTTAAAGTTTAACTTGCTCTAGCCCCTCTACCCATTCGGGCGTGTCATTGGTGGAGCTTTTATTCAGTCATCAGAGCATGCAGAGGATCAATAGGATTCATACTGAATGGTGTAGGCCTGTAGTTCTACTCTGGTTGGTGGCCGTTGATCGGGGGATTTTTCAAAGCACACGGGACTGAGATTGATACAGCTCGCATCAATTTTCCATAATCGCCATAGGTCTATGAGGTCTTCAAAGACTTTGTCATATTTTACATTGAGATCAGGTCATATCTAGGCCATCGACAGAGCTTTTATTTTGAGGGAAGCACGCTGACGGATCGATAAGCCGTATTGATCTTGCGTGGTGATCACAGGTCTTTGGAGTAAGTAAGAACTCAAATATATTTCACATCGCCATCATGCTGATAACCAGCCATATCTAGTTGATTGCCCTGCTCAGTGTACTTGTCGTGCCATAGCCGCATGGGGGCCAGGCTATCTCATTGGCAGTGTTAGCTTGGAGATCCTTGTCACCAGGCCTTCGAGTCTGGCCTCCCTTCACACGACACTTCCTTGTCACCATATTGCAGGATACAACGTGTTAATCAATCAATTTCACCATTCTACTCCCATCTACACCTTCGTACATTAAGTTGGTTGCGCGGAACCCATCCCTTGTATCAAACTTCTCACCTGTTAGCCAACGCCCCAAAGTTCATTCTATCGCCCTCTCACCCATTTATCATGACCTGTAGTCGATCTCGTGGAGCCGGTCGTGGTCGTGGTCGTGGTCGTGGCCAAGCACAACCTGATACAAACTCAGATGACGTTGATTATACCCCACCCGCAGAGCCAAGAGGTAGTGCTCCATCTAATTTCCGTTGCCAGGGCAGCAGAGGAGGCCGAGTTACCAGCCAGACCCTTAACACTGGCGAACATATTGATATTGCACTCTCTGATGAGGGTTCCAGCCAGGAAGATGATATTCCACCCATTCCACCCGCTCCTTTGAATGCCGCCGTTCCTACTACATCTAACACAGTAGGCGCTTTGGTTGCACAACCCGCGCCAGTGCCAGTGCCTAGTTCTCATGGCCATGGTTCTCGTGGAAATGTCGCCCATGACATAAATCATTTTTTCTGATGGGGCAAAAAAAGTCAAGAAGGCTCTTCTACTGTGTGCAAGAAGTGCGAGTGAGTACTTTTAGTCCCCTGTGATTCGGTTGGTCCCACAAATAATTTTGCAGGAAGGAGCATGCCGACGACAGAGCCTCTTGGCCAGGTCACAACTATACATTTTCACCCTACACCGGAAACGCGTCTCTCCGTGTTCATCTTGAAAATTTTCACAAAGCTGAATATTTGCAAATATGTTCCGAGCAGCAGTGGTCAAATCAGCTCCCAAAGAGCCAAAGAGAAGAGACCACGGCGGGGAGCATAGGTCAGTCAATGCAAGATGGCCATCCACGCCCTACCTTCTCATGGCAGACCTTTCTCAACCATCTCGTTAATTTCGTTGTTGCCGATGACCAAGTGAGTCTGCATATACTCGATACTCACACTTGGCACTAACTCGGTTATCAGTCAATCAATGTTGTCGAATGTCGAGAATTCCGTAACCTCCTACTCCTGCTGCGGGAGGATCTACAGGATAAGGATATCCCACACCGCACAAAACTTCAGGAAGCAATCATTAAGGCCTGGCGAGCATGGTTCAAGACACTCAAAGCAGAGCTCGTGGTATGTTTCCACTTCTATAATTCTGAACTACAGTCTAACGGAACTCTCCGTAGTGCGCTGCTGGTCGAATCAGCTTCACCGCCGACATTTGGTCTGACCACAATCGTCAGCCATATCTCTGCATTACCGCACACTGGATCGTGAAGGATGAAACCACCGGGAATCTCTAGTTAAAATCAGCACTTATCGCCTTCCATTGTCTTCGTGGCGCTCACGACGGCAAGTCAATGGCAGCAACTGCCATTTGTCTTCTAGACCATGCTGATATTACTGCAAACATATGTACATTCCAATCTTGCTGAGCATCTGACCTGATGATAACATCTTAGGGCGGGCACTGGACCCTCGACAATGCTGCAAATAATGGGACTTTCATGGTCAAACTAGATGTGCTCCTGAAGGCACATGACATCACTTTTGATGCTGAGGATAGACGTATTATGTGCTTTCCCCATATTGTGAATATCTGTTGTCAGCACGCGATTAAGAAGTTCACTGATGTAGCACTTGCCGATGCATCTGAGCCAACACCAGTGGCATATCCACCAAGTGGTAACCAGTCGTTTGAAGATGCAGTTAGGCGCGACCTGGTTGCTCTGGGCCGAAACATTGTGCATACTCTGTGGAGCTCTGGCCAGCGACGAGACGCCTTCGACGACTTGATCAAGGACGGTAACACAAAAGGCTGGTTTCAAAGTGGTGATCCACCTGAAAGTATCACACTCCGCCCTCTTCAGTTGCTACGCGATGTCAAGACAAGGTGGGATTCCGTATATTTTATGATCAAGCGTCTCTGTTACCTGCGCCCAGTAAGTTGCACACTATTCCACCTGAATCAGACTGATGTGATCCATTCATACTAGATCGGGAATGGTCTGTGCTGACAGATTTTGAGGTCGTCCTCAAGGTATGAGTCTCACACAATACAACAGAATGCGCGTTGACATGCCAATCAGATTCCTCACCAAGTACTACAAATTATGTCAGCCAAATATACTCCAATTCTTGCAGGGGCAATTCCTTGCTTCGAAATGTTCATGTCAGCCTGGGAACGACTCGGCATGTTGCATCCACAACTTGCGCCCTGGATCGATACCGGTATGGAGTACGCAATACATTATTACGGGCGCATGGATCGTACTTGTTCTTATATAATTGCAATGTGTAAGTGACTCAATTTATTAATTCTCATTGCCACCCTAAATGTTGTATTCAAGTTCTCAACCCCACCATCCGTATGAATTGGATCTGAACACACTGGGAGCCAGAATATATCAATGAAGCTGAACGGGTCATAAAGAATACGGTAAGTTGTTCCACCCTTGTCTGGCATTGCAACTCACATTTTTGGGGAACTAGATGGCCAAATATTGCGCACAGAGGGCTGAGGGAGCTGATGTTCCCTCTGCCACTGTTCCTCATCCCGTGTCAAATCAAGTACTGCTGATCCAATCACTTGCCGAGCAGTATGGATTGGGCGCCGATATGAATTTCACCAGTCCGCAAAATTCCCACAACCAGACCATTGAACAAGAATACCAATCATATGTGACAGCGCCACTTTCAGCTGACAGGACCAATACGCTGAAGTTTTGGGAGGTGCATGGTATCAATTCTATACTCATGAATGCCAGCTGACTATTTGGGACAACAGTCCAGCCAACAGACCTACCCAACTATTTTCGATGTTTCACTTGATTACCTGCCCATTCAAGCTTCCACGGTTCCCTCCAAGCGGGCATTCTCATCCAGCACTGAAACGGACACAAAGAAGCACAACCACATCAATCCGGTCTTGATGGAAGTGTTGCAGATGTTGAAGTTTGCCCTCAAGAAGGCTCGTCTTGATTTCACCACCGGTTGGATTACACCAGAGAGCGATATGCGGGAACGGGAACCTGAGGATGATCTTCTTGCTGCATTGCTTGGGGATGAGGGAGAGGATTCAATGGACAGACTTATTCGAAATTTAGGGGAAGATGATCCTGACGGCAAAGATGACAAGGATGATAATCTTGTTCTTTGAATCTGGTTGACTGCCACAACATGTTCCATAAATTATATATCATGGACTTGCTTGTTTCTTCGCTTTCTAGTCACAATCATGTATAGTATATTTTCAATTCTGAATATTTCCAGCTGCACATGAGCCAAGCAGCCGGGTGTCGGAATGAGCCGTCCGTTTATTTGTTTGTTTGTTTGGTTGGTTGGTTCGAGAACCAACGTCCTCTCCACTGCCTCCCCTCATAACCCCCACTTAGATGTTCCTTCATTGTTCATATACTCAGTGCTTGTGCAGGCAACATATTTGTATCACATACTCTCTGAACCTGGGGTGAATATTACTGAATTTCTACTTTGATATTCGAACTGATGTGGTGTCTTGCGTATCAGACACTTCTACTTTGCATTTTGCTTGAGGCATGGCATCCAACGAGCAACCCGGAGTTGGATCAGACAATGCTTGTTTGCATGGTGTTGATATAGTTAGGGTTGGTGGCAAGTACAGGCTAAGAGAGTGGATAGGGTCTGGGTCTTTCAGTGTGTACTGTTCAATCAATCCCCTTGCTTCACAAATTACTGAAATTGGTCAGGTATTGTTTACTGTGGGATCAATGTTGTTTTGAAAGAGGATGTGGCTATCAAGCTTGAGCCCATTGACGCAGAGTTCCTTCAGCTTGACTATGAGCACAAGGTCTATAAGCACCTTGCAGGTGGCATCGGCATCCCAGCCATTCGCTGGTTTGGAACAGAAGGCGACTACAATGCCATGGTACTTCAATGCCTTGGTCCGTCCCTCGAGGATCTCTTCAATTATTCCAACCGCATGTTCAGCTTGAGGACCGTGCTACTCTTAGCGGATCAGATGGTATGTAATGTCTATGAAGCTAGTTGTGTCGGGCTATACTGAATCCCGGAATGTGAGCCCTAGTTGTAATATATTGCCTTTAGTACCTGGCTGTAGCCAGGGTAATTATTACATTGCCCCGGGCTACAGCCAGAGCTGTGGCGCAGCACTTGTCAGCGTATATTTCTGGCTTGGGTACCCACCTAAAATGGCCTGGGACCTTGTATTACATCCAAATATATTGATAATATTGCATATATATCCAGGAATGGGTTTGATTCCATTGGTTCCGGGTATTTCTTATATGTGTGCTTCTATTTGCAGTGATAGACCATATTGGTTTCTTTTCTTCGGGGTCATATACATGTGGAACCTTTCTTCCTGTCATTCCCGACCTTTCCCGACGCCTCTCACGTGTTGTGGAGTCTTCTGATCATTTCTGCTATTCTGATGACATCCCGAATTAGTGCGCACTCTTCCTCTTTTGGCTTATGTTTACAAGTTGATGCTGGTATTCCTCCCAAGTCCAGATATGCCCTGCAACATCATTAAAATTAACCGAGGTGAGGTCCAAACCGGTCTCAACAATCAGCTGCAGCAAACTACATATAATACAACTGCATTGCATCAAGATACGAGTTGGAGACCTTGTATTTACACAACAGAATAGCAAGACAACAAATCATAAAGAGTCAGGTACTGGTTTTTACACCGAAACAAGATATCAGTAAGGCAAAACACATCATAACAAAGTAGGATGACACAAGATAAGATAGACGGTCACAGGAACAAGAAAGAGCAGAAAAGACAAGATGACATACTGAACACCCTCACACTGACTGTTTCTTCAGATTCTGCGTCAGACCATCCATCATGAAGAGAACATCCTGCAAAGCCTTCTCATACTCGTGCCCCTGTGATGATTGGCGAGTTGCACAGCCCCACCAGTACAAACAGGCGACGATACTCAACCATCCGTTAGGACCTGGAACGGTCATGTCATCCCACTTATCACCGTAGATCCCTCTGACCAGGTTGCCCGACTCCCGTCCCTCGCGCCACTCCGGCTGCAGCCCCGCCCACCATTTCCACCAAGTCTTCCTGAAGTTCCTTATATTTGTTATAGGGGGAGCGCTCCGTCTCCATCACCCTCCACCGATCCACTTGCCTAACTCGCATGGCCTCCCGCTACTTGGAAAGCCTTTCTTCATATCGGCGAACCCTGCTGCAGATTCTATCTCGATGAAGCGCAAGAGTATTTGGTTGAAGGTCGGGCCGAGCTCTTCCTTCGTGACTTCTCTAAACCCTAGCCTGAACCAGTCAGGTGCGATTGAGGGTACGGTAGGTCTCGCTAAATCGGTAGGGTGCATCGGTGTGCTGGCGTCAGACAGGCCATTGGCGGAGGAGTTGGTGGGAGGCACGCCTGCAGCCGGTAGCGTAGTTACACGCATAGAGACCCCGGTGGAATTTTGGGCTGTGGATAGGGTATCGGTGAGCAAATTTGATGAGGTCCCGGCGTCAACTGAAGAGTCGTTTGAGACGCCAGTAAGACCATCGTAGGCTGATGTGTCTATATCTAGCTGTAGCTCTAGGTTCTCATCTGGCGTTCCCATTTCACCGCCAGCATTTTCCATAGATTCAGATGATCCCACGTCGGTGCCATCACCCAGGCCTCGACTTTCACTGTCGGTGTGCTCGTCGGTGGGATTATTACGGCTACTACGTCGTGAGGCAGCTCTGGTTTCGCGAGCAGAGGCTGCAGGAGCAGGCTTATCCTTCCGTTTCAGTGTTGGACGCGGAGGTTTGAAGACATTCATTGCAGTATCCCTTAGATCAAGAGAGTCGAAGAGCGCTTTGTTCCTTGCAATGTTCGCATCTTGGTTTATCTCGTACTGGCTTTTCGTTGACTTCGATACCGAAGAACCTTTGGCTGCTGATGACAAGGAGTGTCTGTTCCCCGATGTTTCGCCTGCAGGAGCTGAGGTTACCGGCAAACTGTTATTGACGGTGGGTGCCAATGGGTTTATGGTAGGCGCTGATTTAGACACCTTCGTTTTGCTGGCTTTTGACGGGGCAGCTCTTGCCTTGGTCTTGCTGGTCTTGCGCGCCTTCCGTCGATCGCCATCACCGCTCTTTCGGCTGCATTTCCTCTTGTCTCCCGCAACGTTCAAGTCATCTACCTCAGAAGTGTTATCCTCGCCAGAATCGGAGGTGTTGGAATCAGAACTGGACTCCGTATCTGACTCGGAATCTAGTTCACCTGTGGCAATGTCTTCCTCATCCTCAAGGGCATATTGAGTGCCAACAAGAGGGTCGCAGGTCGATAAGGCTGACATTTCACAATCCGTCCGAGCTGCAGTCAACTATTTAGCACAATTAATTACAAAGGTAGTATTGATAATGACTTACTGTAACAAGTACGAAGGTATTCCTTGAAAAAGCCCAATACATCTGTGTTGAAGCGCGTGTCGTCCCATTGGTTCCAGTGAATGGGGTTAGCCACATTATTCTTGCCCATATTGATGCTGGGGGGGGTAGTTAAGAACGAATTTATAAAGCATATTGGGGTCAAAAACTTACTGCATAGCACCAATGTCTCCTCCGTAGCGTGGAATTGGTCCACCAGCCAGTAGGACAGTCTTTAAACCCGTCAGCTCTTCAATCCCAGCAAGAATCGGGGCAACGAAAGTTCCCAGAAGATCAATACACCTGGTAGAGAGTACTAAGTACAGCTTTGAACGAGACAGGGGAAGGGACTCACTTTTGACAATCAGCAGGTAACTTCGAAATGGGCTTCTTCAACTCTTCCTCATAGGCCTTCACAGCGGCCTTTTTCTCCTCTACTGCCTGCTTCTTCAGCCCATCCTGCTCCCCCTGTGGAAGTTGTGTAAACATCATTAACGCGACGTTGGCTCAAAAGGCCGCAGTATGGGCACCAGTGTGCGTCCCATTGGCGACGGCCTCTGTCCACTGCCTATCGACCTCCGGTTTAATTTTATCCTCATATGCTACCTTCATGAATTGTTGCCATCCTTGGCGAGCACGAGTAGGCGGCTTTGAAATCCCTGAGAGTTTTTGTAGGAGGGGGGCAAATGGGCTTTTTGTGTTCATCTTGGGAAGTGCATCTTTTCGCAGATTACGCGCGCGATACTTGAACCAGTGACGTATTGCCTGTGGAGTGTCTCATTAAGCGACATGGTAAGAAGGAAGAAAATATGTCAGAATATCACCACATTCCTGACCTTGTAAACCTTGGCCTGTTGTGTGAGCTCCTCTGCAGACAAATCCTCGACCGCAGGTATGGCCAGTGGATCATATTTGGGTAAAGGGAGGGGGGGTTCTTCGTGATCAGGTAGACGCCAAGGAATGAGTGCATGATAATGGTTGAACACTTTGGTTAGATACGTCCATTCGTGCTGCCAGCCATGTTCCAGGGCGTCGGTATAAGGCGCGATATGAGGCTCTAGAATCGTTTGCCGGCATCCCTCAGCCCAGAGTTTCCGGTTCTGCTGGTCCTCCTTAGCCATTCGCTGTTTTGCTCTACGCTTTCTAGCCATGTTGACCCGCTAGTACGGCCAGAAAAAAAAGAGGTAAGATTCCACACTATCAACAACCAGATCGATACTTACCTTGAAATTTCACACTTCACCCTCAACCAATGAGTGCTGAGCAAGAAGAGACTCAGTAAACACTCAGCAAACGGTCATAGAAGGTAGACCTATTCAACAATTGCAAAGGAAGGCAGGAGGAGGCTTCTTCGCTTCCTCTCCATCCTAATTTGGAATATACCCATAATTCAAAATATATTCCGAGGCCAAGGCCCCCCCCTTAGACAAAACGCGAAATTCTCGTTTCCTGAGATTACAACCTTCAAAATCAAATATAATTATTAGGTTACAATAGAACTTGTTTACAGTGCGAGAAAGGTGGAGACGAGGAAGCTATGCAAGATATGAGTTGGAGATGTGGCAAATATATATGAAATATGACGCATCAAGAAGTCAGACAATCAAGAAATGCAAATAGAAAGACAGATATACCACAAAAAAAATACCAAAAATCAAGAATGGGATGCTCTGACCAGCCTATATGATCTAGGCACCGATGCGAGTGGACGCAGGGGGTATCACCAATGCAATATGTGCCTCCAAACACGCTATACCCTCGTGCAAGATCGACAACAGCTCAATGGCCTGGCGCCAGAGATCGCGGTAAAGCCATTCTTCCGTTGGCAGTTCTCCATCCATTACACCATGCATAGCATCTACTAACTTCCTTCCAGCACTCACGTGCACCTGCAGCTCTTCCTCCCAAGCCCACAGGCTATTGTTTAGAATCACTGCCTGTAGCCCAGTGGCCAAAGGCACAGACCAACGTCGCGGAGATCCCCAACCGTAACACCATTGTTGCACCTGGTACCGAATGGTGGCCAGGAGGGCAAGGACCGCTATTGAACTCACATGTCCAACCAAGGTGTGAGTAACGTTGTCGGTACAAGATGTTGTGGATGGAACGGGGGTAGAGGGATAAATGGTGGCAAGAGGTGGACGGTAGGACTTATTAACGCTGGACCGGATGGAAGAGGACCCAATTGCAGATATTCGAGATAGTGGGGTATGTGTAAACGGGAGTCCAAGAGGAATTGCCGCTGTTTCACGGGCAGGGGAGGAGCTTCTTTCCACGAATGCTTCCGTGCCAGACAAATACTCGCTGTTCCCGAGCTCAGGGAGCATGTTGTCGTCATCTCGGTCGTCGTCGAAGATGTTCTCATTAGACAACGATGGCTCCGGTGAACTGGGGCTCACAGGCAATCTAGATAAGTCCCATGAGCTATTGGACTAAATAAAAATACTGATTTCTCACCTGCGGCTTCGAACCTTTTTCTTTGATTGGGGGTGTTTGGGTGAATTGGGTTGACTTAGGCGAACGTATCAGTTGAACCTAGACATTATATCATAATTTGTAATGATCCTACCCCATTTGACGTGCAATCTTGCGCATTCGCGAGTTCTCTCGCTCGTGCATTATATTTCTGTATATCAAAAGATTAACGACGACCAAAAGGACATAGCATACAACTAAACACCACTGACTTAAGGTACCAGCATTTGTTGGACTCTGCATGAGCTTTTTGGCATTCGTTTGCTGTCATAACCATGTTTTGGGAGGAGGGCAAAGGCGAAAGGTGCACCACAAGGACCGAAATCTGGGTGTGCAATCACACATTTCCTACCTAAGTATGCTACACTATTTATGAATTGGATGACGCTGAGCCATACTAGACGAGTGCTGAATCGATTTTGGATAAGTTCTGGATAATCTGGATTGGTTTGTGACCATTTTGGACCGTTTTGGAAAATTCTTGGATGGTTTTGGATTCCTAAGGAGACGCTTCATTCAACTTTGGTCCCTGCCTGTCGCATATCCAGGGTCTATGTCATGTGAAATCACCTTCCTGGAGGGTGTAGCTCCATGCCTATATAATTTTGGAATTTATGTGGTAAGTCAGAGCTAAGACAATGAAATAAAATTGCTCCAAGCTGAGGTCTTTACCACGTGCACCTGTTCTTCGAACAACTCACAGCCCTTTCAATAGATCTTTATGCCAATAAAACAGTGTAAGTAATGCACAGTGCTATTCATATTGGTGGATATCTCGGATAGGGTGTATCAATGACTACATTAGCCATAGCGAACAACTCCGAGTCGAAGCCCCACACTGCATCACACCTTCTTTTTTCATCATAACGGGAATCTTTGGATGGCACTCTTATTCGGCACTCCTCGCGACCCTACCATAATATACTACCATGAGCATCTCTCCAGCTCGTTCAGCGGAGGAACACTCAGTTGTAGTTATGACTTTGGTAAGCTCTCGTTGCTTGGACACCAGTCCGCCTTATTAATTGTTATTGTATAGTTAGCGGTTAATCAGACAACCATTCCTGACACTCTGTTCATCAATACCATTTTCGAGGTAATTAGCACCAGTTACCACCCTTCCTGCCCCCCACACCCTAATTACTATTGTTAGATAACTCGTGCCCTGATCCACAGCGGCCGACTGATCATACATACCACCCTTCCGCTGATACGCTAGCAGTGTGTATGACAATGAAATCAATCAAACTCAAAACACTACTAAATAAAGACATGAACTGAGGAGTACTTTACACTGACCCACACGTTCCCATGGACTCCATGTGGACTCTTGTGGAGTCTACACTGAGTCTACATGGACTCCATGAAGACTCCATGAGGAGTCCATGAGGAGTCCATGAGGAGTCCATGGACTCCAGAGGGAGTCCATGACTGCATTTCCTACAGTCTACATAGAGTCCATGTGGACTCCTTGTGGAGTCCGTGTGGAGTCCATGAGGACTCCACATGGAGTCCAGAGAGATTTTCTGAAATACAGTGGACTCCATGGGCAGTCCATGAAACACTGTTTCATGGACTCTCCGTAGACTCTCCGTAGACTCCTCGTGGACTCTTTGTAGACTCCATGAGGATTGCCTCCCTTATTTATTTAATTAAAAAATAATTTAATCATAAACATAAAAACAAGTGTTCACAGCGAGAGTTGAACACGGGACCTTTCGGCCGTTGTAAAACGACACGTCAACCAGCTGAGCTAACTGGGCATGTGTTGATAGAATTATTTAGGAAATATATTATGCCCACGTCATGTGTGGGAAATAAACCGCCACAGCCCCAGCCCGCAACCCTCAACCCTCTCATCACCATCAACGA
>KN832970.1:1145994-1156142 GCA_000827315.1 Piloderma croceum F 1598
CCACAGCGCATTAAAACCTGACCCATATTCGGCGACCCCGTTTATGAGCTCTACGTTGAGTTTCATACTTAACTCAAAAGATAAAATGTTTCGTATAAATGTGTCTCCAGAAGGTCTTGAGAGCAGTTTTTTGTTTTACAAAAATTTCACAGACTTATGCCTCATTATATGTACATATCACAGTCTATAATATTTTAAAGAGAGAGATTTAAAATTTCAATTTCAAGAAACTGTAGCCCCAATAATTTTTATCATTTCGCCTCTGCAAAAGTAGTTCTCACACTGAATAATGAATGAGAAAACGGGGTCACCAGGAAGGACTAAAATGGAAGCACAGCCACTGCCCATCAGCTGCCCATGGCATTGGGGGATCAGTTGGCATCATATACTGCAATAACTGCCTGTAATCTAGCAACAAACCAATTGGCAGTGCCTTAGGAGGTATGTGTACCCATCTATTGTCTAAATATGTAACAAAAAGAGCAATATCATTTATTTATAGCCCTTTTTTGCTTTTTTTTTCAACATAAATTTGCCAGAAGGCATACATGGTACAAGACTTCTCAGAAATTTGTCTTAGTGGTTATAAATACATATATACTATTTTAACCTGGTAAGCAAGAGCTATACACTTTTTTTTTTGGCTAACCATCAGAGCCATATCTAAAGGGGCTAGTATCACACCAAAAGAAACCAGAATTTAGTTCATGTCAGTAGAAATCATTTATATAGGCTGTTCTGATGTTTTAAACACCTTATTGGCTTATTTTAATGTGTCAGACTTCCTATTCTGTAGATTATTTTGCTATTTGTGTTGATGGTATTTAGAGGAACCTGTAACCTTTTAAGGCTCCAGCATGGAATATATGAGATTAAAGTACAAAATAAATGCTATAGAAGGTGTACATAGCATGCTAAATTATAATAACATTGAAAGAATTATAGAAAACCATTGGGGATTGATTGAAAACAGCTTTGGGTCACTTTTTTTGAGCGGGAAGTGGCCAGAATTGCCATATTAGGCAAGTAGGCGTAATGAAACCGACGCGGCACTTTGGCGGGGATTGCCGGTACCCATTACTATTACTAAACTTGAATGTCTCAGGCCCCTGAGCGGCGCCACCAGTCTCCGTGACATTCCTACCATCTTGATTGCCCATTGAACTCCTCCATCCATACCGGCTCATTTTCTTCAAAGTTCGCTAATGTCGGCGAGTAACTGTGAGTTATACCCTATTCGTTGATCAAATAAGCCACATTGACGGATCACTCTTCGAGATCGCATGCAGCTCAATAACTTCCTTCAGGCAAGATACCAGAATCAGTCTTCTCTGGTTTGGGAGACCCATCATCATGGCTCAGAACATGAGGGCGTTTGGGAAGCTATTGCATACAGTGCGTACAAAGTAATTCGCTGAAATTCAAAACCTGATCGTTGTTCAAAACCAGTCAACGATGTTGCACTTGGACGATCCACCGCCATTACCCTCCAGGCTGCAAAGCAAGAAGCTGCTCGTCAGGTCCTAGCCGCTCTTCTAAGTTCCTAATGGCATGAAGTCAATTCTTCTACCGTATCCCCCTGAATGACGCTGAGAATAATGTAGGATTACATCGTATTTGACATTCCTGTGGTCCATTACTTGATCTGGAAGCAAATATTATGTCGTCTTGAGGAGAACGACGGGGATTCCATACCCATTCATTGGGATCGAATCGTCGGTAGCGGCTTCTAGGGCACGAATTTGTTTCATTCGTCCTCGACGCGATTACAATCACGTACCATCTCTTCTCGCCTCTCGTTTTACACCTTGCCTTTTCTGCAGTTACAGCACGCATGCCTCCTGCTTGACGATAAGTCTGGTTTGTTTAAGCATAGCGACGCATTAATTCCCCGTGGTCGATATCAGCTTGAGAGCATATATTATTGTTCAAAACGATCTTGACAATCGAAGGCATCCAGTGCACTCGCTGACCTGGATTCTCATCTTTTTTCAATCACGTCCCATCACTGTCTAGTTCCAACTGCTCATACCTCTGTGTCACCTCCTGATACAAATAACCGAGATATGTTTCTGTCTAAGTTACTGATTGGGTGGCTAAACGCTTGCTATTTAGATATCTCGGATGCCTTTGCCGGCGCATCAGACTAACCATCTCGGCTGTTTGTATCCTATGACATACCTCATGAGCCAGGCCATATTGATGATTGAACAGCAATACAGCATCTGGGCGCTCGCGGAGTTTAGGAAGGTGCACAGCAACCGACTAGCTGTGTTATCATCAAGACCCGTATACTCCCGAGCACATGCATTGTTATCATCCTGAACTCGTGTCTTTCAATGGTTGCCTATGAGACCTATGCGAATGCTCTAGTCACCAAAGGTTATGGTTATCCATTGTGGGAGCCAAACCCAGGCGAATTTGCTCCTGTTGATATAGGTGATGTTGGTTATCTGGATAAGGGGACTTTTATCAAACTTTTCAATGCGTCGAAAGACGCGGGTAATTGGAGCAATCGGCTAGGACTTCCTCGTAGCCACAGTCCGTTGCCTGTTGGCGACATTATACGCAAGACGCCACTTCCAAAGGCACCTGAATACATTTCCAGCGAGGGTGTTCGGAAGCAGGGCGCTGCCCTAAATGTTACAACTGGGTAAGCTGTCTGGTTGTTATCTCATAGATGCTGAGAATGATAGTATCTGCTCGTTTTCAGGCCATCAGGGACAGCTGGCGGTGGATTCAGATTCGAATGTTCTCATCAACAAGGTGCTTTGCTTATAATGGGCGACGTAGCTTACCGAGAAGATGCCTCGAATCAAAAAGAATTCGTCGAGTACATCATGAAACACCACCGCTCATGGCTTGACTTTGCGGACGCGTTGGGACGCGATCTATCATTATCGGATCTTATTCTCGTTGATGGATGTGACAAAACCTCCGAGTGGGCGTGCGCCGCCTGGTCTGAAAAGACTAGTAATATGATGTTGAATTTTGTTGCAGGCGCACCAGGAATTGTGGAAGGGAGTGCGTGCCTTTGGGGTCGATGGGATTCATCAGAGTCGCTCGATAGAAATGTTGGTCCACAAGCCCTCATTCCACCTCTTACTTCCGAGGCAGATATGATCCATGGATCGCCATTGCCATTACCTGACACAATGTCAAATGACAATATTTCTCAATCGACGCCACCTCTCTCACCTTCTGTACCACCGGTATTCAATCAGTGTGTATTCGTGCGTGGTTTTCAAATGGCGGATCGGACCACATGGTTCCCACGCAAGAAGACACGCATTGATGTGGGTCGTGGTTTCAAGACTGTTCGAAAACGTCTTGACCCACTGAAGAAAGACAACAATAACTCAGCCAATCGTGACGGATCCCGGCAGCAATCCTCGTCTTCGGACGGTGGTCAGTCGTCTCATAATACCACAGTCCGAGTAGGTGCCGAATCTGTCCCTTTTGACAGTTGGGGAGCGTCTGATCTTGAGACGCAACGAGATTCAGATGAAGAATCTGATATCAATCAGGTAAAATACTTTATTCTGTTGGTTTGGTACGTCGTTGACATCAGGGCAGACGAATAGCCCTATTGAGGCTTTAGTTGGCTATATATTTGAGGTTAGCTTTGATCTAGTTTAATAACAAACAAAGGCAATCTTCCTGACGCTCTGCATGTACCCACAGAATTCTATTGCACAATTTGCATTGGTCCATCACGAGGATATCACTGATCTCCTTAAAATCTCTTTGGATCGGTCATATCTCAGCATCCACGATTACGACAGGTGGGTTCAACAACTTGCTCCTCGAGTTTTCCTCGACGGGGAAGGTAATAGAATTTCTTCCAACGAGCCGTATTGCATACAATCTGACCGTTTGCATATATTTAGTTGGTATGTTTTCAGGCGTGTATAATTTGCGAAAATTGCCGGGTGGCCATTTAAACCAAAACCTACCCGCGGAGCATACCCGTGTCGAAGATATCAGTCCTATCTTTTCTCTCGGTGATAATGAGCGACTGGACCTCCAAGGAGATGCGGACAGGGATCATATAGGGACCAAGGAGAGAGGAGGGCATGGGAATGAGACCAAGCATCTTTTCGGTGCAACAGAACTAGTCCCCAAAAGGCCCTCTGAGTCCAGCCTGTCAGAGTCTCTTCCCCTTGAGATTTCAGGAGTCGAAGAGCAATGGACGCCAGGATACGGAGGTGTCATCGACTGTGAGTGTCGTAGGGCGGAAATTTGGGGTGAATCTTTCTGAATTACTTTTAGATTGTTTAATACTCGACAATTATCTGGAAGACCTAAGTCGCAAGCAGAACACTCCTAGTTGGGCGAACCGGCGATTAGGGCCAGAACATCAACCACTTTGGGAGGCAACTGTAATCAGTGAGTATGAATCACTTCGTCCCGAATAGAGGGGATTCTGACTGTTGTTGTTGTTGTTTTGTTGTAAAATAGTTAACCATGTCGAATATGGACGGGGAACTGCCGTGAGCCTTGATCTCGCCGAAGAAGAAGCTGCTTGTCGGGCCCTGGTAGCTCTTAAAGGCGATATATTGTATCAAGGCCTGTCTGAGTCTCCTACATTGCCCAGAGATTTTTGAAGTGATGGCGCCGTCATACACTACAGGTCTCATTCCTCGCCTATACCAGGAATAGTATATTTTAATCTTTGATGTAGCATTTCTGTGTATTATTCATAGTAGATGGTGTGTATGGTAGCACCAATTGCAAAAATCCGCGCGTGTGTAAATGTCAGGACATTTGGAAACATTTAATTAGCGAAATGATGAAGTTTTCGGGGGTTTCAGAATCGGCCTCACGAGTTATTTATTGGTTCCGGTAGTGGACCAGGAGTTTTCCTCGTCGCGGATTCGAGGTTTTAGTATAAGTACAGCCAGTTCTGTACTGTAGCGTCCTCTACATACCCACCTGGATAATTTTACAGTCATTTCCCAGCCGCTTTGCCCTTAATGTGAACGGTTTCCTCCTCCTTCGGCCTGCTGGTGTCTATCGATGGGGGTGTCCCCTCGACACGCGCTTCTAATGTTACGCGCGAACGATGGGCTAGTAGGAGGAACGAGAGTTGTGTGATGGAAACAGGACGGAACTCCCACGGCGAGCGGCGCCTATTGAGTTTATCGGAGTATGACACCGTCGTGTACTTAAGTTATACTCTACGTACCTACTACCCGCGCTCTAATTACATCCCCCGTCTCTAATAGTGCGGCCAATGATCCACTCACCGCTCCTCCTCGACTCCGCCCTCGCCTCAAACTCCCATCCCCTCCAGTCCATCAGAATAGCTCACTCAAAGCCCAACATGCTCCCAGCCTATACCAGACCCGTCATATACGACCTCCGTCCGAACCCCATCACTCCCAACCCGCGCCATCGCCCCGCATCAGCCCGCTATACATCCACCTACGCCTCCCCACCCTCATTACCCTACCCCGCCTCCCCAACCCATCTCCACCCGCACCAGCACCCGCACCCACACCCGCACCCGCCCCCATTCCACACAACCCAACTATTCTGGCTCGGCCTCTACTTCCTCTTCAACCTCTCTCTAACCCTATTCAACAAAGGCGTTCTCCTCCGCTTTCCGTTCCCGTACACCCTCACCGCTTTACACGCGCTATGCGGTTCGATAGGCGGGTACACGTTGCTTGATAAGGGGTTTTATGTACCCGCTAGGAGGTTGGGGACGAGGGAGAATGTGGTGTTGGGGCTGTTTAGTGTGCTTTATGCTGTTAATATTGTTGTGAGTAATGTGTCTTTGCAGCTTGTTACCGTCCCGGTACGTCCCCGATCGTATTCTTTATAAATTATTTGTGAGTTAATCTGGGTGGGGTTAGTTTCATCAGGTGGTAAGGGCTTCTACGCCGATATTCACAATCGCGTTATCCGCGTCGTTATTCGGCGTATCGAGTAGCCGGACCAAGATGATTTCCCTCATCCCAGTAATAATCGGCGTCGCACTCGCGTAAGTCCCCTCTCCCTCCCCCCTCCAAAAAAAATTACTTAACACTCCCCCCCGACCCAGGACATACGGCGATTACTACTTCACAACATGGGGTCTCGTCTTAACCCTCCTCGGCACATTCCTAGCAGCGCTCAAAACCCTCTACACAAACATCCTCCAATCCCCCCCTCCCCCCTCCACCTTCCCCCATTCCCACTCCTCTCTCTCCCCCTCCCCCACTCTCAACCTCAACCTCCACCCCCTAGATCTCCTAACCCGCATGGCCCCCCTAGCTTTCATCCAATGCGTAATCTACGCCCACCTCTCCGGCGAGCTCGCCCAAGTCCGGCATTACAGTATCCACGAAATGTCATTTTTGAAAGCGGTTGGGTTGGTGATTAATGGGGTTTTGGCGTTTGGGCTTAATGTTGTTAGTTTTAGTGCGAATGGGAGGGTTGGGGCTGTTAGTATGACTGTTGCTGGTTAGTCTCTCCCTCTCCCTCTCCCTTCCCCTCTTATCCACCCGACACGAAAAGCTCACACACACACACAAACAGGAAACGTAAAACAAGTCCTAACGATCCTATTCGGAGTAGCGATTTTCGACGTCCGGATAACGCGTGTGAATGCGCTTGGGATTGGGATTACACTTGTTGGAGGGGTTGGGTATGCTTTTGTTGATTTGGGGGAGAAGAGGGGGTGGGGGTTGGGGAGGGGTTTGGGTTGGGGGAGGTGGGGGAAGGGGAAGGGGTTTTGAGTGGATGGGGGGGTTTTTTTTATGGGTTATTTTTATGGATTATTTTATGGGATTTAGTATCATTGTTTTCCTTTCCCCCCCCCTCCCACCAAAGTTTTAGTTCGCACACATACATACCACACATCCCCCCACATTAGCATCATCACCATCACCATCCATCCAGTAGAAATCACGAGATTCCCCCAATTTTTTCCGATAAGTTGTAATAGAATTTCAATGTACTACCAGTGTAATAGCTTCGTGCGTAATAACCAGATACCCATTTACGCGCTAGAACTCTCGCGGGATGTGAATCCGGAGGAACTCATTGGCAGCATCTCAGGATCTGTGCAGGTGCACATTGGACTTTTGATGGTCCATCCAAGGTAATTATAATATGCAGACTCCTTCCCAGCCGCTAGGGAAAATAGAAGATGTATATGACAAGCGTGTATTGCCCATAATATAATATTATCTTATCTTATCTTATCTTATCTTGTTTGTTCCTATTTGTTCTTAAACCTTATGTCTTCTTATTTTCCCTAGCGACTGGCGTAACTTGGTGTGGTGGTATGCGCATGTTTGGCATGTGGCGCGAAAACACGTCTTTGTTTATTCAATATGCGTCTCGTCAGGTCGCGTCCACCGCGGTCTGGTTACCTCATGTTCAGACCATAAATCCATGATATCATTTGTGCGAACACAAAGAGCCTCGCGATGATGTGAGTGAATCGGAAGCCGTGTTTGGAGTGTGAAAAGCAGTAGATCAAATATGGATACATGATTTGCATCAAGGATAGCAAGAGTGCATGTCTGCCATGCAGTACTCATTGCAATGGATGGTGGGTGTAGTGATGCCGTGGTTCGGTCCTGAACCAAAGTTCGAACCTGAACTTTGCAGAACCGGACCCAGGTCCGGTCCGAGGTTCAGAGGGAGCGCTGGACCGGACCGGCGGTCCAGTCTGAGGTTCAGGCAGCAAGATAATTTACCTGAACCTGTCAGAACCCGTTCGAACTGAACCTGACCATCAATCAAATTAATTAGAATTGTGGATTGGCCCCTGTGTAAAAACCTTTTTGAGTAATAGAACATGACCTTGTTGATTGATCGATTGGCGCTTACTAAACAGTTTGCATTTCTCGTACGTCTCGCGTGCTCACTATTGCCCCTGCGCTCTTTTGGCCTTTCCCATGCACTTAGGTTTGGCTAATGCCGTCATTGGGTGTCACCATACGGTATGTCATCTCATTATCTCAATTCTCATTGATTAAAATGAATATATTTTGTCTCGTTCAAAGACATGCCTCGGCGCAGAGTTATGTGTGCTGCGGGAGGCTATTTTATCCACTAAACTCAGGTAATACGGTATGTCATCTCGTTATGTCAATTCTCATTGATTAAAATGAATATATTGTTGTCTCGTTCAAAGACACGCCTCGGTGCAGAGTTATGTGCGCTGTGGGAGGCCATTTTATCCACTAGACTCAGGTAATCCGGTTGTCGAGTGCTATCATGCGGTATTTTTTTTCGTTATATCAATTCTCATTGATTAAAATGGTTACATTTCAGCTACAAGGCACTTCAAAATATTTGTGCCTTCTTTTTCGTTAGCGTGTAACATCTATGCCCAGCTTCATAGCCTTTTTTTGTCTTAGTCTTGAGATTAGGTGTGCAGACACCATCCAAATTTACCTCTTTCTGTGTCAGTCTGACGCTGAAACATTTCCAGCTGATAAATTAGAATGTTTCGTCGTGACGATTCCACATGGTCGCATCCCTACATCCAGTTAAAAATACGATTGTGCAATAGCTTCTGCAAAATATAAAAAGGTAGTGCAAAAGGATTGTACACCAACACTTGTTCGTTTGGTACTGCTGATTATTGCCAACATGTCTGACCAATGCGCCGTCTCATCAGATGGGTCCCTGAAGGATGCCGCTGACATTCAATGGTACAATGATGCAGATGATGCAGTTCCTATCTCGTCTGCTTCGCATTCTCTGGCTAGCACCTCCGCTTCCTTGTCAGCACAGTCATTGGATGACTTATTTTCTTTACGGCCTCCAGCCAAGAAGGTCTCTGGTGAACGCCATTCATCTCGGGTCCGCAAGCCATCTAAGCGCACCACCGATCCCGACAATGCAGAAGCACCAGGTAATATTTTCGAAGGCGTAATATTGGGTCAGAAACGTAAGCCTGGCACCGTTGGCATGTCTCGTCGAGTTTCTCGCAAAGTCATCCTGTCGGATTCCGATGATGACACAGCCAGTAATGACAGTGACAAGTCAGATCGAACTGATATTGAAGCTGAATCTGACGAGGACTTGGAAGAGGCGCGCACCACTGAAAATTACGAAAACATGAAGGCGCTTGGCGACAAAGACCGTGAAGTAATTGTATTTTACCTAATGAATGAAATTTTACTGAATCTCGCCTGTAGGCGGCCACTAAGGTCTCAAAGGTCGAATGCACTGCTGATGGTCGGACGGTCTTCAAACGTGATGACAATCACATCAACCCCGACACAGGGAAGGTCGAAAGGGGCCACTGGTGTACTGTGTGCAGGTAAGTTGACCATGATACGATATCACGTTCCATACTAACCTTTTTGTAGACAGAAAGGTCTGCGTCAGAACCTCTGCTTCTTTACCGGAGGTGTATCTACGTTGCGTTCTCACATATTTAGGTATATATTTGATTTGATTCTAGCTCAGCGTATTTGAACCATGATATATAGACATGACGATCACACAAAGCTTTATAAAGAGTGATGTGCCAAGCTCGGCATTTCCATGAACTCGTGTGCACTTCCAAAAGATGATAACCAGTCCCTCAGCAGGCAAGGGACACTTGATAGCATGGTTGTAGTTCAATCTTGTGTGCCGCCCTTCACAACCACTGGTCTTCTTGATTATATTGTGGAATTGGTGGTCTGTGAAGATGAGGTATGTAAACTTCTTTGTTTACGATATACTGATATATATTATAGCATTTGCGTAGGCATTTCAGCTTGTTGATCGCGGTTCATTCCGCCATCTGTTGACATACTCTCGACCATCACTGGTGCAAGCTGATATTCCCCATCGCACCACAATTCGCAAAGAAATTTTGACCTGTGTGAAGGTAGTAGAAGAGCGGGTTAAGGAGGAACTCCAAGTAAGTTGAATCGATATCATAACATTAATGCCCACTCATGTCTTGGCCAGAATATTCCGGGACAGGTTTCGTTTACGTTTGATACCTGGACTTCAAAAACAGGTGACCCATTCCTTTCTGTCACTGGCCACTACATTATGGCATCACCAGACAAACCTCACAAATGGGAACTCAAATACCAACAGCTGGCCTTCACGCCATTTGAAGGCCACCATTCAGGATTGAACATGTCGACTATTCTGGTCAGGACTGTAGACCGTTATGGCATTCGTGAAAAGGTAACCTA
>KN832970.1:1168696-1191211 GCA_000827315.1 Piloderma croceum F 1598
CTGGGAAAATAACGAGGGATGAATAATTTATGCTGCATATTCTGACAATAGTTATGTCCCCCTAAACGAATATGTTACCCAGGTTTAGATTATATCCTCCAGATACAGCTTATTCTTTTGGGTTATTTCCAATAGCCAAAGAGCAGCAATAATCTATTTATTTTTCATGGAAGTATTCTAATTCTGTCAGCAGAAAATATCCTGTGAGGTCCCAGGTGTCGGTGATGGCTTATTATTTTTTCTGCCTTGAATAAATAATTCCAGAATTTAATTCTCACTTTGGTTATCTCCAGTATTCAAAAGTATAACATTTATTTATTTATTTTTCATAGTAGTATTTTAATTCTGGCAGAAGTAAATATGCTCAGATGCATTGCACACAGCCCACTATGTACAAGTTTATCTTTTTTAAAATTTAAATAAAAACCAAGGCTGACTCGTACATGCCATGCAAAGCAATGGCCCACTCCACCAAGTATATATGTGGCACTGAGAAGTGTACACATATGGTTGAGGGGCTGCAAGAAGGTCTTCTTGGACAGACTCAGGCAGTGTGGAAAACCATGTCTTATTAAGGACTGCAGAGAATGGTTGTAATATTATGTACAGAAAAAAAGAAAAAAAAGTTAGTATCATACTCATTTCTAGCCAGCTAGCTGTCTATACACCTCCATAGTGGTCACTGGTGAGGCAGGATTCTCAGTCATTTGTGATCTGGTCCATCTTGACCAGCTTCTCTTCTGCCTCTCGCAGCTTCACATCTGATGAACAGAGTTTCTACTGTCTCTCTCAAAACTTTTGCTGATAATATGCCTTCAGTCACACTCTAGACAGGCTCACTGGCAGTTGTTCTGTGACAATGTAATCTGTCAGCAGGCCCAAGAGAGGCAATGCCGAAGATGCTGCTATGTCCAGAGGTGTTTCTACAGCAACAAGTATGAGTGATGGAAGCACTGGATTGTCAGGAGGTGAAGATCTGTGTGACAGACATGTTGGGAAGTTGGCCCCTCATTTCAAAGGGTTGCATCAAAAAGTAGACTAGGGGCAGTTGGCCATGGTGACTGTAGCAGCTGGTGCCTACCTCCCACTATATAATGAGCTGGAGAAGTTCACAATCAGTTGATTAGTTCCAGCTAGTTTATATACTCACAATAAACTTACTCCTTCATTTGCAAACCAGACACAGTATAAGTATATGGTATGGCAAATGGAAAAATTATTGATTGGGGAGCTTGCTCCCCTATTATCCTAGTCTCCTGTAGTCGGACCAAATATTGTGTTGTCTTTTTTGAGGGAGGGAGGACAACAACTTCATATATGGTCTGATTTTGATGGCACCATCATTGAGATATTCAGTGTTAACAGATCTTAAGAGCCCAAACAATCTGGCAAAAATAGCTGGCAGAACCAAATGTGGTTGCATGCCCCTGAGCATAATTTCAAGGCAATGATTCAAGATGAGGTTTATCCTTGATTTCTGCTAATATTTAGGTATACATGTATCCTAACTCTACACCATGTTCCACTCCTCATAACCAACATGCATCCTATGGCACACTGACTACACTGTTCCACACAACATATTATTATCTGGAGTCTCTTCCTCAGCCTCTCATTGTACATACAAATACCCTCCCGGAGTTCATCACTTCCAGTACACATCCATTTCAGCATGCAGACACACTAATATAAGGGCAAAAGCAGAAACAGCCCACAAACAAGAACCAAGATCTGAGGCGAAAGTTTACGGACAGTCCAATTTGGCCTTTAAAAGGTCAAGAACTTGAAGCACGTATACAGTTTTTGGATGACCAGATAGCCTGGTTGAAGAAGGAAATTGGTGAGCTCACTCAGGAGCGAACCCTACTGGCAGGTGCAGCACCCGAATAGCATGCATACACCTCAAAACTCCAAGCGGTCTTCTCTGCAATATCAGGTATTGCAAAGTTAAATTTCATCCTCCATGACCAAATAAACATGGAGTACATGACGGACAGGAGGGGGCGAGGGCAGGGTGTGTTGAGAGGTGATCAACAAGAACAACTTCAATATTTTGACACATACCAGTAAGGTATGTAATGCCTAGATGGGGAATGGCATCTCAACAGCATGGGCCCTTGAGGTCCATTAAGACCGAATATCCCAATGACGGTTTGGGCCTGCCATCAAAATCAGACTACTATTATCTTTATGTGCTGGCGAAATGCAGATGCTTACCAATCAGCATCACCAGATTAGGAAAGCATCACCCAGTTTGGCAATGCTGCCTGATTTGGACGCGCTGTGGCAATGAACTTGCTTGCTTACCTCAACTGTGTCAGTGAGCATCTATAGTTTTCCATTGTGAATGACATATCATGGCCATTTACTGATGGTTTTGCTTCACACTATTTGACTAATGATAGGTTCCATGCAGTGAATGGGGTGGGTCTGTGCATCAGCTTCCTTGCCAAATAAAATCTCTACATTCATAGCATGCTTTCCATAAGCTTTGCACAGCGGAGGAGGGGGTCTGCAGGGGTTTCCCCCACATATCAACATACTACATACCAATATGCACAATAAGTGTGGATCTGCATTGCTCTGTGTGATGATTTATTGATCTTAGCATAATCAAAATAAATAAATATTGACAAATAGAATCCACGAAAATTCAGATTTAGTGAGCTTCCCATTACCAGTGGGACCCCACTGGCACATATTATATTACAAGGTTCCCAGCAGCATTTGAGGCTTGGGCATACACTAGATTATTTATTTGCCATTTCAAATACCCATAAATATTATAACATTTTTACAAGAGTCCTGTATAGCATTTCAAATGAAAAAAAATCTGCCAGCACTTTCCCAATCAGTGACTGAGCATAGAATGATTGAGCAGTTTCGCTGATGTGGTTATTATGCTCATGTTTGCTCACTCATTAGTCTTGTTCATTGTATGGTAATTAAATCCATGACTTGCTTTTAAGCTGACACATGCTCACCTGGCAGATGTTGCTGCTGTATGATCACGCTATCACTCTGGACAAGGAGGTATAATGTTTTTCCTCTAGTTCCATCAACTACATTAAAGACGATTAGGTTGAGTGGATCTGGACCTTCGTCAATTGCATTTAATAAATCTGGCCTCACATTGATCAATTCTCAAAGGCTCTGATGGTGCTTGCCAAAAATTCTTTTTGAATCACTATGTTATGTGTCTGTTGATATTGTGCATTGTGTGCAATATGTGCACCAAAAAGACTAAAAATCCTGAATGACAGGTGGTGTACCATACATAAGTACTAGCTACACTGTGTATCACTATTGAAGACCCCTGATGAATCTTGTAGTGTATTATTTTTCCCTTTCCATATCTGTGAGTGTTCCCTAGACCATGAGATCTCAGGCCTGCTCATGATCTGCTATATGATTTCAGTAGTACGTCTAATATGTTGCTTCAATTCGCCATTAGGGAAGCCGTACACACTGACTTTTAGTTGTAACTTTGATCACAATTATTTGTCAATGTGCATATAGATCTGCTGCCAAGGAGTTATCCTTTAATCCTGATCTTCAGCATACCTGCATTAACCTTCTGTGTTGTGGAACTGATACTTGTCATGCGGGTTTGCTCACTATGTAAGCTCTTAATAGCCAACAAGCTTCTGTGAGCTGAATCCACAACTATCACAGATGGTAATGGAAAGGTAGTGACCCTTACTGAGATTGTTGTTGGTTATCATATTAATCATTTTTCTTGTTGCTATTCCAGTTTGTCATCTGGTCTTTGTGAGGCCTTGTTGCTGGTGAGCCGCATGGTTCTACAGTAAATCCTATGGTGGTGCTTAATTTATGCTTCTCTAGATGCAATTGTCAGTATGTGCGCCACTGCACCAGTGGTATGGTAAGCCTGCTTATATACTAATAGAGTTTAAGCATTAGACAGCCTTGCAGCAATTTTATACTACAAATCCCTACCAGGTTGCTGGTTAAACAGTACATATTCTAATCCCATTAGTGGATGGCCTATCTGGTGTGTAAGAGGTGGCTACAGGATATTTCTTTCCTTTATTTACCCTTGTTTATTTAGTCCTTTTTACTCTTAGACTACCACTATGCCTGTGTCGATACCCATATCTCACTATAGATTGGATCCGACACACTTGTGGACTGAAGGGATTAGACTCAACAAGGGATCCTCCTTGGACCCCTTACACTTTTTTGCATCACCAACCTTCTCTTAACTGATAAGGACTATGGCTGCAGATATTGTGTCAACTATGGTTGGCTCAATTTTGGATCGATTTTTTTGATTCAATTTGTGTTGGAATAGGCTCAATCTTGGTTTCCACATGAGCCCTGGGTCAAATGATTTGGAGCAGAAATGCCCAAGTTATGGGGTAGAGATGATATGTTGGGGAGGATCACATTGATCAATTGATATCTTGGGATCCACAGCACGTAATGACTTCATTCTTGATTCGTCAGAGAGTGTTTGTTCACCGCTCTCGATCGACCCCAGGATCGTCCTGATCGCACCATTTCCCATTATGATATTCGATTTTCGTCACTTTACCATCACCCACCCACTGTTGTTCATCCCTTTGATCAACACCAGATCTCAGCACATCCTACATTGTTCTAAACTGTTCTTGAGCCCTGATCACCTGTTGGTGTGCCTTCTGCCTTAGGGATGCAAGCATTCAAATAATCAGTGGGCTCATTAGTAATATACTTGTTGGCTATGTATAGATCTTTCTGCATTGCTGATTTGAGCCAGTCCGTCCAGTCCTGGCTATGAGTATTGTTCATTACCTTATTGAATTTGTTGACTGCAGTTTTATATTCTTTGTGTATGGGGTGATCTTGTAGGTGACACAGTTTGAAGGACTTGTTACTGATTCTGTTTTGAGATTTCTTGAGATCCAGTGAGCTTCCTAGTCCACCATTGGTGAGTATAAGGGCTTGGTTTTGTTATATCTAGCTTCTCTTCCAAAACCTCCAAAATGATGTGGACTACCTCATTGACCTTTTTGACAAATTCCTCCTTTGACCTAATGAGCATGGCTGGTGATTCAACTACTAGGCGCTGGTTTAGGGCGTTGTTGATGGTCGGCCAGTCAGCTGATCTGAAGTTGAGCAATTGTGGAGTGGCAGGCCTTGGGAACGGGAGGTCCAAAATGGTAATTACTGGTAAATGATCAGCTAACAGGGGATGAATAGCTGGTATTACTTTGCATCAGATTACTGGATCATCCAGGGTAGTGTTGCTATGGTTGTGACCGATTTTTTTCAAATAAATTGATTTAACATGAGAAATAAAATTGGTAGAATTTCTAAAATATTTAGGAAGTTAGAGGACCCCGAAGACCGAGGGGTCATTCAAGGGGCTGAAACATTTGGTGCCCTGGTTCCTGAGTTATTAACAATTAGCTGATTGACTCTGACTGGTTTGAGTCAATCAGCTGATCATTAATAACTCAGGAATCAGGGCACCAAATGTTTCAGCCCCTTAAATGACCCCTCGGTCTTCGGGCATCTCTATCTTCATAAATATTTTGGCAATTTTACCCATTTTATTTCTCATGTTAAATCAATTCATTTGAAAAACATCAGTCATGACCATTGTAAGGGGACCACCCATTTCCGGCTCCACATATGCAACTCTGGCTGTGGCTGCACAACTCCAAACTCCACAAATGCAACTCTAATTATGTTTACAGACCTGTCTCCTCATCACAAGCCTTGTTGCACTCGCTTAGATTACCTACTGTATAGTCCTTTCCCACCCCTGCCTGGCATATATAGTTGTCATCCCTAGCAGGGTTTTCCTCAGAGTATTCTCTTTGGATTTCCCCCTGCTAGGTTAGTATTTCATATTTCCATGTATTATAGCCACTTATATTCATCTTTGGATTTCCCCCTGCTAGGCTGAGTGATTTCCTCAGCATCACAGAGTTGCCCTTACAGTAGAATACTCTCCCTCTCTGAGGACTGGGAGTTGTGTCCACTGACCACAATTGCTAAATACAGGATCAAACAGAGTGACTCGGAGCGCTTATCTTCTCCCCTATACACTACATCCAACACCCTCTCCTCTTCTAAGCAGAATTCCGAAGACCCAGAGAAGAATCCAATGGACTCTGATGCCAAAGACTGCATCTCTAGACTCAAGTCTGGACTCTCCGAGGCAAGGGAACAAGCTAGGGTACAACAAAACACCCTCGACCACATTCTACAACTGCTGCAACAACTACCAATCACCAGAGGCATGCAAGCACCTCAGGATCCACCTGCGGTGGCTGCTGTACCCACTGTCCCTGCTCCAATGGCCCCCGTTCTCCATGAACCATTGTGCAGACCGAAGCCCACAACCCCAAACGACTTTGATGGGGACTGCCTCAAGGGGCGAGCCTTCCTCAATTCATGCCAGCTCTACATTGCCCTGTGTGAGAGTCAATTCCAAGATGACCAGGCTAAAATCCACTGGGCCTTGTCCTTCATGAAGACCGGACACGCAGCCCTTCATGCGAACCGTATTCTCCGAAAGGAAACTGCAGAGGCCCGCCTGGCTTTCCTCTCTTGGAGGGGGTTTGAACTGGAGTTTATCTCCAAGTTCTGTCCGAAAAATGAGGCAACAGTGGCCATCACCAAGCTGGAGTTGACGTGGTACTACCAGAGATGGAAGGCAGTAGACAACTGCATTGATGAGTTTTCAGAACTGGTTGAGGAGGCAGACCACTCAGATAGCCTGTCCATTGTCATGAAATTCCAGAAGGGCCTGGACTGGGATATTCAGGACCGCATTGCAGAGATGGTGCAAGGAAGACCAGAGGATGATGACCCAGAAGAGTGGTATGTGGCCGTGCGAGTTCTGGATGCCAATTGAGCTGCAAATCAGGCCTTCCATGGCATCCAGCAGCACTTACTCTGAGTCCTTGAGTACCATTTCCGGCTCTGAGGGCCCTGCCTCCAACCTCATCTGCTACTCCGGTATCCCACTTCCACACATCACAATACCCCAGAGTACCAGCATGAGCATCCAACATCACCACACCCATGGAGATCAATGTGGTGTGGCATAAGAACCCAATTCTGATGCTCTGTAGATGTTGCAGAGAACTGGGACACTTTGCAAGAGAATGTCCGAAAAGTTGCAATGTGCGTTACATGACATCAGATGAAAGGCAGGACTGGATTGAGGATCTCCTCTCTGAGGTGGATGTCACGGCGGTGCAAATTCTGATTCCGGATTTGGAGACTGTGGAAAGTGCACCAAAGGGAGCGAGTGAGGCAGAGGAGGATTTTATGTCTCACAGCAGATGAATTGTATGCCCCCACTGTCAACTAGCAATCATTTTGATGTCCTTGAAATGTATTCAGTAGAAGACAATTCAACAGATCTGACTGATGAAATGACTGCTCAAGACATGCAACCAACTCCAGCGACCTCTCCAACTTACCCAATCCGCCTGAAACATTGGGAAAGACAGCTTCTGTGGAAGTATGTGGTCGCCATCACCCCCTCCATGAACTCCCTGAACATCAAGGTTGAGATTGTGACAACTAACACTCAGGAGACCAAGTCCATGAAAACCCTTCTTGACTGCGGTGATATGCTCGCAGTGTATCTATCAATGAAATATATATTATCACCAATATACCACTGCTGTGTTGTGGACTGAGGGGTGCGAGTGGGTAAGTAACCTTTCCTTGAATGAGTTTTAGATGTTTGTTAATGAGTTTTACGGTACGCGACACAAGAATGATGGATAAAACACAGTTTCCAATCGCAAAATACGAAAAGCGATTGAACACGATCAGCTTTCCGACTCTAAGATGTAGGATTAAGTTCGAGAGGCAAAGACTAAGGCGCAGCGCAGGTTGCAGACGAGATCTAAACTGTCAAGTGAGGGAGAACTAACTTCTTGTCTTTTCTGCTATTTACAGGGTAGTATTTATACTAAGTGAACATTTAAAATGAAAAGGAAAACAGCATGTAAGATATACCAGGCAGCTAAATCACCGGAGAAGCATGTGTAAAGTCCAACAAAAGGATTACCATTTTCAGACTCGACTTCCGATCACATGACCTCTCAGTACTTCAGATCTCCGATGCCGATGAGATGCTGAAGCAGTTTTGTTGATGTGTCCCCGCTGTTGTGATGCACCAGCGGGCCGATGAGCTCAGTAATGAAAGAATCAATTGATAAAATTTTGTAGGTAGCCTCATGGTCTTGAGACTTGGCAACCACGGGGTGACGGCGACATGATAATATGCGGTAAAATCAGAAAAAGGCCAAGCGTAATTTTCATCAGAAATGGTCAGATAACTTCAGGATGGGTCGGGAATGGTCAAGTGACGTTCGTGACATGTGATGTTTTTACATAATGGTCCATCCACATTAGAACAAGTGCAATAAAATGTGAAAATTCACGGTCAGCCAGTTAGCAGGCTCATCAGCAGAGCTGATGGACTTTTCATTGACCAGCAAACATAATGCTTGCATGCAAAACCATGCAGATGATTTGGGATGCTATTTTCACAGATGTGCCTTATATGATTATTCAGTCTGGCCCCATTTACACTCTTGTCAGTGTTTATTTCTATTGCTTGTACTTTCATTCATTCCATATTACAGACTGCACAATGTACCTCTGATTCTTGGCACAACACCAACAGCTCAATGGGAATTGCTGTCATTCTTGCTTACTGCAATTCAAACCCAAACTTGAAGGACTCTGATGAGAATTGTCAAGAATTCACCACACATTATCAACACCTTCATTTTCTATATGTGAAGTCTGACGGCAATGACCCCCTAGTGCGTACTCTGATCCAAATTAGTAATTTAATCTCATAGTACTTGACAGAAATATAGAGGAGTGTTCCATGGTCCATTTGTACTTCAAACTTTCACTGCTAGTTTGGCTGCGTTCCAGGGTGCCTGCAAGATTGAAGGCCTCAATGACCCCGATAAGTTGGTTGTGAGATTGTATGGGGGGCTTGTGCTTGCAGCAGCTGCTGTAAGTATTGCACTAATGGTGTTTAACCTTGTATCTCATACTTTCTTAACTTGAATTTAGGTTGAGCAAGGGCTGGAATTTGTAGTGTCTGGTATCATCACCATTGAGATGGTGCAAAAGGCCAAGGGTAAGGTTCCGATGCTACCCAAGCAAATTAACCATGTGACAGGCAAAGTCTCTAATCAGTTGACAGGCTTCAACAAGGTTACATGGGGTACACACTGTAAGAGTTACATGAAATCAGCAAAGAAACTCTCCAGCACCCGATTCAACAAAGTTGTTCACCTTGCCATGGAATTCATGGAGGTCAACCACTGCCTGGTTGATGAAGATGATGATGTCATTGAGATCAAGGTCAATGAGGACATTCACACGAACATTATTGACATCTCTTCCAGTAGCAAGGATGAGGCTGAGTGTAAGTAATAACCTTTCTACAATGACTGAAGTCAAGAATTGCCTCTGCAACGCAAGCCACATTGTCAAACTACACACATGGTGAACCTGAGCTAAGACATCCCAGACAATTGCGGGATTGCAGCTGCGCATATGTGCAAGCTGCAAGTCCTTGACTCTGAGAACAATTTCAGCATAGGCATCTGCAATCTTCTTGGACCTTTTTTTCCTCCAATCATCTCATATGGCTGCAATTTCAGCATCAATGTTATTTCCATGTCCATCTTGCACACAACCATGCCCCAGAGCCCCTTCCGAATAAGGTGTGTTTCCATTCAGATGGACCATTGGCCAAAATTAGTGCCATTCAGCAGGGCAAAGGTGGGAATCTTGTTGTCAGTGGACATAACAGGTAACCAGCAGGGATAAGATAAGATAAGCTTCATGCACTGAACAAGTATATGCATGTTTGTGTTGAGTTTTGCAAGGAAACTGTGGGCACATGCAAGAACTCAAGTGTATAACTGTGAACAGTAAGGGTACAAACATGCAAAAGGAATACTCTACACAGATTGCAGCTATAAAGTATACTGCTAAACAGTTAAAAGAGCAAAAATAACTAATATGGAAACATGATTTGCACCAGTTCACACCTAATGACCCCCCAAATTCTCACAGTTGATTCATAGTTGAAAGTTTCCATAGGTGGATTCAGACAAGTACTACAGTGTAAGATGCACCTTTCCAGCGCCTCTAAAATCGAAATATCATTTTTGCTACTCCACATGCAGTCATTATTACACAGCCTTCTAAAGTAGCACAAACGACTGCCTTTAATGTGTAGAAAATGATAGACAGAACAGAATTAGTTAAATTATTTTCGCATTTTTGGAATTTGAAACAAGTTCCTAAACAGATGAAATCTGGCTTCCAGGGCATGTGGGTGGGGGGGGGGCTCTAAAAGTGCTTTGGAACTTCTGTAAGAGCTATCTGAGCTTCCATAAGCTGGATAAGCTCAGTAGCAAGTCCAACACAACAGTATGATTTATTGCACAGGCTGTCTGCTGTGCATTGAGGCCCTTGCTAGTGAAAATTCTCTGCACTGAAGTTTGGCCTGTTTAAATGCTTTTTAAGCACAAGGCATTTGAATGAATGTTTGTCACAAGCTGTAGAGGTAGAGCAGGCTCCGAATCCCCCAGATTTGAAACAAACTAGGAAATATTACCAAATTTTGAGACAACACATATTTTAGCATAAACTGCCCATTTGCAGCATCAGAAACCCTGTTTTGAGCTTTTTGAGGCCGCTCTGAAGGTGCTGATCTTGTTCGTCTTACACTGTAGATAGACTAGAAGTTCTGAAACATGACCCAAAGTCACCAATTTAGGATCAAACCTCATCAGCAAAATGTCTAACATAGGATAAGGATTTGTAATGAAGTTGTAGTGAGAGGAAAAGCAGAAAACACTGCAAATTTTACAGACTGCAATGTAAAGCAAGATATAGGAAGGTTTTTTACAAAATGGGTATAATTTTCCTTCCTTTGCTAATGTCTGCATAATTTGGGGCGGAGTTGTATGTGTATACAATATCAACAATAATACAGACAAAGATTTGGAATTCCACTGTGGATGTTTATGTTTGCAAATATTCTCCAGCAATCATAGCAATCCTAACACAAATTGATTTGATTAAATATACAATTCTACAATTACAATCCTGTACATATACACATAGCTGACCAGGATGATCACACAAATCCATTGGAAAAATAGATCTTCTTGGAGTTCACCCATATTAACATGGCCGCCATCAGTCCAAGACTCTGAAAGTCCGAAGAGGCTTGACTTGACAATGAGACTAGTCGCAGACACCAAAGGAAATTTGATTGAGGCGCCTCCAAGGAACCTTTCCAGAGACACTGGCAGTGCAGTGCGATTCAGAGCACAGAGGATCCAATACAGCAGTGCCCTATATATAGGATATTCACTGAGCCTCAGAAATTTGCCATTGATTGAGATGGCAGATGAAATGGGAAACAGTTGAGGGGGGGAAGATGAATGATGAGTGAAAGGGAAGAAGTGACAATTCCGCAACAACAATGCTCGCAAAATATAAGCAGCATGATTCAGGGCAGGTGCTCTCTAACTCGCAGAGGCACGTATGGTGCAGCTGACTCAGACTTTGGCAGATACAGGCTGATACTCTCGGAGGATACTCTGTGGGTTAAAAATGGCCGAAACAAGATTATTTAAAACTCACCACGAGAGCTTGGCGGATACTGTCTAATACTGCCTGGGAAAAAATAGATAATCCGCTAATGCAAGCTTTAAAGACACGGGCCAAACTTTCCAATGACGTTCCCAAAGGTCTCATAACTTTTGGCGGAATGTTGCAAATAAAATAAAATATTGATTGGATAATATATCAGCCTTAGCATTGTTAGATATTATCAAAATGGCCGCAAATAATATTGCGTCGTTGCATACCATTCATAATTATTCGACTGCCATTAGAAGGCTATATGTGACGTTCTAAACCCTGCGAAATCTTGCACAGCATTCGCAATCAATGCCAGAGTCCGGAACGATCGGGCGGTTTTGCTGATGCTTTGGGCCAATATGATATGCATGGGGCCTGGGCAAGGTAGCGGGCTCTGCCGCCTCGCGCGGCCTTACATTACTTATCAGTTAACACTGTGTATAGTACCACTATGGGTTCAAGTCTACAGGCATTGCCCGTCTCCAACAAGACTGCAATATCATGCCAAAGTTACCGAACCATCGGACCGTCACTTGTTCGGGGAGCTTGTCTCACAATGGGAAAGGACCAAAATGCCTTAATAAACTGTTCATATCGCAAGGGTGTATACGTAGCATCGCTTGAGTAATCATTCATAATCTGCGCCGACTAACTGTTGCTCTGCTACAACACAATACCTCATCTAGTGAGATGAAATTTTACGGGCGTCCACCAGCACCAGGTACGTTCCTCCTCTCGCGCCTTTGCCCACGTTCTGGTACGGCGGTCACGGGTTGTATAACAGTCACAGGGATAGAGTCAAAGTTCAATGCATGGAGGAGTTCCTACAATAACACAACGCAATGGCGCCCAATCAGCCACCGCAAGTCATGAGACAGAATGACAGTGGACGTACCTTAGTATCATTATCGACCTCCAACCCTCCAGCCATCGCACTTGTATCAAGCGCCGATACTTCAGGTACGTAGTTGTCTTTACGTTCACGCTCTTCTTCCTGGAGCTTGAAGGAGATACCGCGTACGGGACCGCGTTGAATACGCTTCATCAAGTGGGTTGTGAAGCCGGCGACTTTGTTGCGAAGGCGTTTGGAGGGGACTACGGCCTATTTGCGAAAGAGTGAGTGAATACGAGACCAATTGAAACTGTCAGCAAAACAAAATATTTCATGTAAACAAAGAGCACGTACGACTTCATCGATAATGCGCTTGTTGGTGTGGAAATCGAGCGTCAGACGAGGATAGTACTTCTCAATGAGCACTCTCGAAGCCCTCTTTGTTGTTTTCGTGCGGACGCGGCCCTATTCTCATACCAACAAAAGATTAACTCTACCCTTTTTCATGTAATTCATCCTATCGCATGCTCACCATATTGAACGGTTAGTCGTGAATGGTGATTGACGTTGAGTGTCGCTGAGGCGATTAAGACAGAAGGAGGAAAGCGTGTGAGAACTGTGGCTGAAACCTTATTTCCTCAACTGCACAACATTCAGCTTCATTACACATTTCCTCGCCAGCAGCTTGAAGTCGAACAGAAGTCATCAAAATAAATATCACAACCGAAGATGGTCCGTGTATCTGTCCTCGTAAGTCTCACATCATCTTTTTTTTCGCTCAAAATATCATGGCCGTTAACGAAATTTCGTTGGCAGAATGACTGCCTTGTACGTTTCTCCATCGGTCAAATGATGCGAGGACTAATAGCTGACGTGCGATGGTGGATCACACAGAACAACATAGTCAATGCCGAACGCCGTGGCAAGCGTCAGGTTCTCATCCGCCCTTCATCCAAAGTGATAGTCAAATTCCTGAGTGTCATGCAACGCCACGGTACGTCTCTGTCACCACTCTACTTTCACCACTAACGCACTTCACCCTCTGGGACAGGCTACATCGGCGAATTCGAAATAATAGACGATCACCGCTCCGGCAAGATCGTGATCCAGCTCAACGGCCGGCTGAACAAAACGGGCGTTATTTCGCCTCGGTTTAACGTACAAGTGACGCAAATCGAGAGTTGGGTCAATTTGTTGTTGCCTTCTCGTGGATTTGGGATTATCATCTTGGTGCGTTCCTTCTCATATTGTAAGCGAGCTGGTGCTGAAGCTGAAGTTTCGTGTTTAGACCTCCTCCTCAGGGATCTTAGACCACGAAGAGGCACGTCGTAAAAATGTCGGTGGGAAGCTGTTGGGGTACGTCTACTAGTCGTTGTCACGTATCGTTATGATCATTAGGTTCTATCACATGTGCAATTATGGCGACGACTCGCTCGACAATAAGATAGGCTGCAACCAAACACAATCTGTTCACATGACCTGAGCGTGACAAAACCAAAGCTGCTGAGGTGTCTGGGACGGGAAATTTTCTTGCCCGTACATACTAAACAATTCCTTCTCCGCACTAAGTTTTCCCTTTTTCGTACTAAGTTATTGAGTCTGCAGCAACTCGGTTTTCAATAGTTTCCTGGCCGTTTCCCCCAGTTTTTGCTCATTGAAGGGCCGTAGATAAATTTATTACACATGTATACATGCCATGATAACTGAATAAAGCTTAACTGGAGGTTTGTGGACTGATATGTAGAGCTGCCGCAGAGTTGAGGTAGTTTGAAGGTGACTGATTAGGCAGCTCGAATCACCTTGAGGTTTTCCGAGTTTGCCCCAAGTTACCTCGAGTTGTGATTGTCTCCGGTGACCATCTCCCAACATTTTCTTAATGGCATTAAGTAGTTGCTTGTCGCCCACAGACTTGATGAATTTGGATATGCTAGTGACACTGAATAGTTCAATAGACTAATTATGCAACCTCAGATGAGCTGTTGAGGTTATGGGATAAATATAAAATTGACATGCAAACAGGCACTCTAATTTTTTTGCTCAGGCATAACCTAGATAGGAAACAGTGACTCAAGCCAGCGCTCAAGTTGTGTTTCACACCTCAAGGCACGGAAATTGGCAACAGCTTGAGCTAAGGTGAGTTCTGTCTCAAGGAACCATATCCAGCATGGTCAATCTGAATTTGCTGAACATTGTGAAGTAATATTTATCCAAATGAAAGACTGAGCAAGAACACAAAAACAGCAGACACTAGACCAAGAGTGGCGTAGAGTCCAATGTAGTCTCCCTGATAGAAGCCAGAAAGACTATTTGATGTACAGAACCTGAGGACAAGACTATTTCCAACTGCAATGAGCCCAATCTGGCATGGTTTTTTTTTTTTTTTGGGGTGGGCAATGATGTGGGCAATGAACACTTATTGGGTGCTTATCAGGGGCAATTGGTATAGAGAGTCTTTGTACGTGTTGTATCATCTTTACATATAATTATTCTCCATACTTAAAATTCTGGCTCCAATTCTACATCATGTGCAAAGCTCAATTGTGTGTTATTGTCTATTTAACGTATGAATTGCCATATTCCAACTGTTTCTGCTTTATGTATGTAGAGGCATGATTTATACAGATTCCAATATTTGAAGTAAAAAAATCACATATGAGCACTTATTCTACTTAAGGTAGAAATTGTAGTTCAGTCTCTACTTAAGATATTGGTATCACACATAGATCCCCAGGCTCCTACCCATCCACCATGTTGGGTTTGGGGGTCCCATCCGATAGCTTGTGTGATGTGATATCCAAAATAAATAATAAGCCATAAATCACATGACTACACTTTCTCCCTCCAAACCCTCTATGGCAGCTGGAAGAAAACATTTGTAAACAACATGCTGCAATTGCACAATTTTGTTCCCTTTGCCTTCATTGCATTCCTCTTTGCTCATCTAACCTCAGCTTATTCACTCCTGTCTGGGTTGGGCTTCTCTTGAAAACACTCTGGCTTTGATTTCTGTCTTTCTGATGATTTCTGTTGTTTGTGTCCATCAGCCTGTATGCAACTCTGCCCTCTCTGGCTGGTTTATCTTTTACACCTGGCTGTATTTCTTCTGCTATGATCAGCTACTCATTCCAGAAGGAGGATAAGTGGAAAGGACAAGGAATGAGCAACAGTGAACTTATATGGCATTGTCAATGCCAATGTAATCTATGAGGTGTAAATATTTATCAAAGTGCACTCAAATCTTATCCCTTGTCCTCAACTGACATCTTCCATCATCTTGTCCCTTTCAATTTGAGTTTTGTCAACTATGCTATTAACATTTTACAGGCTACTATCTATTTTCTGGTGGAATTTGTAGCTCATTTTGTTTTTAAAATACAGTTTGTTCTTCACTTCTCCTTTCAGTTCATCAGCTTTATTTTCTGCATAATATAAAATGTTCCAATGGCTCAGATGAGGTAAACTCAACACATTGAATGCAATGAAGGTGAAGGGAATGAAAGTGCACAATTGTGGTGCATTGTTTACAAATGTTTTCTTCCAGCTGCCATAGAGGGTTTGGAGGGAGAAAGTGTGGTCATGTGATTTGTGGATTATTATTTATTTTGGATATCACATCGCACAAGCTATCAGATGGGACCCCCAAACCCGACATGGTGTTTGGGTAGGAGCCTGATAAATACCTGTAGGTGGCAATAGTGTCACATATTGTTGTGATGTGCCACAATGCGTTAATTTCCCAGAGCATCCCTCCCATATTTACATCTATTTAGCATGATAGGATAGTCATGGCCACACAGTTTGTACACTATGCAGTTTTGTTTGATAACAATGAAGCCTGGGCCAAATCCTGGCTTGTTTTGGCCCAACTTTGGTGCATGATAATATTATTTGTGTCTGAACTTCAACCCTTCTTTGGACATGCACAGGCTTTCCCATAATCTCATGTTAAATATTGAATCACAACAGGATCTATATTTAGATTAATTTAAACATACACATCTTAAAACCTGCCATTGATACTACTGCTAAAATCTGTAGCAGCCCTCAAACCATGACCAATCAGTTGCTAACAGCTTTTAGAACAGTTCAGGGCATCAGGGCTGACTGCATTAGAGACACTGTCTCAGTACCATTCTATTTTGTCTTTCTTGACCTTATTTGATGTCAAACTTGCTTTGCACATAATGAAAGTAACTTAGTAATGTTAGCACATACAAGACTCACACAATGAGCCATGAGAAGGTTTAAAAGTTCCATAAAATCTCTCAAATTGTAGCTGTAGTATCTGATAGCCTTAAAAATTTATCACATCATTTTTTATTGAGGATGGTAGTCATTACAAGCCATAACAAGACATCAAAGAGCAATTTTCACATGTGGTTTGGCAAAATGCTCAGGTCCGGTTTCGCAAGCACGAGTGAAATCAGACCATATACCAGAGACAAGAACCTTTTTGTGTGGATCGCAAAACCTATACAAAAGCTTCCACATTTGTTAAGTATGTGATCAAATTTGCAGATGTCACAAAACCTATGCATATTTTGAGTTTGTGTGGCCCACATAACCATATTTGGCAGGTTTGCCTGGATACAAAGTATCTAGGTTTTACACCCCACGCGTTTCTGTTTATGGGAATTTTGTTGGCATCATTTGGCATTGGCGGTGTTGTGGCGTTTTTTGTTCGGTTGGGGAACTTTGTGTGTCTGGGAGTGTGATCTTGGTATATGTTATTGTATGGATGTATTGTATGTGTTGAGATCTTTCTGCTCCAGACCCGTTCTTTACATGTTTTTCAGCCAACAATGTCCATCATAAGCAGTTTAGGCTCTCCAATTCCTCTGTTGTTGTAGCAGCGGACAAATAAACATGTTCTGCCCATGAATTCATGAACCAGACAGGTCCTAATTTGATTCAAGTTGCCATCAAACAGGAGCCTCATGGTTTCTCCCTGTGTACTATTATCTGATCCTCAAGCAGATGGCCATCTCACGCTGCCTGTGTTGACTATGCTTATGTTTCTACATTCCCAGGCCTGCCAGATCATGCACCTGTGACCTACCATACCTAAACCTCTGTAGAACAGGTGTTCAGTGAGCTGGCAGGAGTTGACTTTGACAAGACATGGATATATCAAGGATGTGGAGGGTAGATCTGATCAAGATGGCACATTGCCCAGTATTGTTCGTATTCTGGTAAACCGTGTAGAGGGGTGTAAACCAACCCTTATATATACAAAATGTGTTCTACCTGTGAGTGTTGAGATGCCCCCTTGGTCCAACCACACTGTTTACCTATTTTCTTCAGTCAACAATGTCCATTGTAAGTAGTTTTGGTTCTGCAACTCCTCTGTGAGAGTAATGGTGGACAAATAAACATGTTCTGCTGGTGAATTCATTGAACGAACAGGCTTTGATCTTGTCTAGGTTGTTTCTAAACAGGAGTTGCAAAGTTCCTGTTTGTATGGCTATGGTGTTCTGCACAAATCATTGGCATATGCTAAATTTTGTAATATGTTTTATAATACTGTAGATTGACCTGCATGATTTAAATATGGTAATAGATTTTCAATGAATATTTGTTGTTATTATATTGGTGCATGTCCGGGTGGAAGGTGTCTTGGGATAAATTTAAAGATTAATACTATTTATCTGGACTGTGCCATCTCTGAACCATGCCAGTAGCCCAACTGAACCTAACCAAACTTTACTGTGATGTTATGTCTGGTCTGGACTCAAAATGTGCAAACCCTGAAAAGAGGCTCTAAAGGGCCCTTTACAAATATGAGAGCAATTAAATGCAAAGAATAAAGGTACAAAGTCTTTCACTGGCTGAAGCTGAATGCCAGGTGCGGGCGGATACTGTTCTTCGTATTCAGGACTGCCTGTAGGGCCATATTATATAACAATTATGTTGGCCACACAAACTTAAAATAGGCATAGGTTTTGTGACATCTGCAAATTTGATCACATACTTAACAAATGTGGAAGCTTTTGTATAGGTTTTGTGATCCACACAAAAGGGTTCTTGTCTCTGGTGATATAAAGAAGGAACAACTATCTTCATTCTATTGGGCTGACTACGGGAGACTAAAAGATGCGGACTCTGAAACCGGTCGCGAGTAGAAAACGAAACAACATTGATTATGTAATGTGTGGTGGCTGCATTTGAAAGGGGACTATGCCTGGCAGCACCTCACCTTGCCTGCGACTAAGCAGCAACGTGGAAACCTACCCTCTGTAGTTAGTATCAACAGCCTTTCTTTACCTGCCGTCGTAGACTTACAATCCAATACAGCAAGTTGTATAGTTGTTCTCTGGGAAACATGTCAATTCATATCGGAAGATGTGGTGATGGCTTCCGACGTGTACCTGCACAACATTCCCCAGCGCCATCACCTTGCAGATTACAGCACCTGTTAGAGGGTGCTGGACACAGAAACCACCCGGCATCGCATGGGTCTAAGCTATCGAGTTTGGCCATGGTGGACGTTTGTTCGATAGTCAGAGGTGTAATTGCGGCGGCACTGGTAATGATTCCAACTGCGTAAAAGAAGGTCAGGGGGTGTAGCTGGACCATTTTGACTATTAGCAGGGTTTAGTGTGTAGAATAGTCCACTAAATACCTTTGAGGGGTGATAAACCAAATTCGAACATATCACATGGTAAAAAAAGCGAATGGCTTCTACTAGCACCCAGTAATTCGACCGTTAATGTGTCGACTCGAGCACGATATATTTTGTACCTCACCAATGTCCGTCACCCTGACTCACAAGAAGGTCCAGTCGTTCGCTGACTTTTCGCTATTTTTTTGTCACATTATGATGTTGCCAGCAGCCTGCGCACGCCGAAAGTTTGATTGACATTCGACGTCCAAGTCACGTCAAGTGATGCGGACAAAAAAAGGAATTGATGGGTCTGCAGCGGAACTGACAGGGTACTGGCCAGTGGGACCGCTTGGGAGAGGAGCCGACAAAATCCGTTAGATTCTTGTTCGGTGAGTGTCGTATTTCTTATATATATCCTTATGTATGTTATCTCTCCCGCTCTTTGAATGTAATTCAAATTTCAAGGCTTCATGCGGGTTGCATGCGGGCATTTTTGTCGTTCATGCGCATACGTGATCATGACAATTTCTCCAACCGCGAACCACCGAGAGTCCAACACTAGTACTACGTCCCATCCACTATCCCTTATCTTCCACTTCCTTCGCCCGTGTCTATCCTCTCCCTATCAGAGGTCCGTCCTCTATCTCCCGAAGTCCAAATACAGGTATAGATAACAAGCACCTCCCTGTGCCATCGGGAGTTTCAAACCTGTACTGGTACTTCCTCATCCGTACTCGGTAGTCAATCAGTATTAGGCTGTATTAGGTCACTATCGACTCCGCCACCTACGGCAGGGATTAGTTGGGACGGCCCACCAACGGCCCACGACCGATTTACCGGCTCTCACCAAGCTCTCACATGCCGAAGTTTCTTCTGGGATGGCGGCGGTGACGACGACGACGACGACATGGTATCGTGTTATGATAGTGGGTCTTGGGTTGCTACCATTACCACCACCTTCTTGATATGCCCCCTTACCTGCTACTTCGTCATCATCAGTCATTTCAGAATTTGTAGCTCCACATGCCAGCCAATCGGTAATATCGAGTTCACGCGCGATGATAATTCAGTGATCGTAATCTCAGAGGATGGCATGGTCATTCGCGTATTCCAAGTCCGGGCCTCCTCCCTTAGCATTGAGGGCCGCAGTGGAGTGAGCGTGTCGTTGCGGACCCATGGCATTATATAATTTCCAAAGGGGACATGGGTTCGCTGTTGTATAGCATATGAGCACGTCTGACGATGGTAGTGAATAAACGAGGTGACGAGGGAGGGTACATGCCTCCTTTGCTGTTAATCTGTATGGTGGGAAACCGGATAATGAGAATCGTTTGGAGGGGAAGGGTCAGAATGCCTTAAGGCTGGTAACGGGTTGTCTCCCAACGGGGGTCTCGAGGACTCACAGAAGTTTTTAGACTTCATTTACCGTTTCATCACACTGACATTTTGTTGGTTATGCTCACCAACAGGTAAATTTAGTGGCACTATGGGCCTCAACCTCGCTCTCACTACCTGTGACACCATGACGGACGAGTCAGCGTGCACTTGAACAAAATTTGGAGCACAACACCTGTAAAACCCACCGGGACAAGTCATTGTTCTCGCCCATCATCCGGGCACTGCCCCAAACGCTCTCGTGAACACGCTGATCAGATGACTCTTAGGTTCTCCAAGCTTGCACGATCTATATTCGTTCTGGTTTGCCAGATGTTGCTCTCGGCACATTGGGTCAATTGCAAACACGAGTGGGTGGGGTAATACTGAATACACCTATGCAACAATTCAGGTGCAGTTGTAAAAATACCAGAACAGTTCAGAACGTACTGATACCACGAGAAAGACCATGCTCCATGAACAATTTGATGTACGACCACAAAGTATGGTGTAAGGTATCCATATCTCCTTCAGTATCTTCAACCTCCCATCCCAAATTGCGAAATGCAGCCCAAGCCAGCTTGGCAGTGTCGTCCTAAATGCCGAGACAAACTTTGAGGAATTCATAAATATCGTGAGGGAAGCTGGTGGGCAAGGGTGGTACGAAGTTTCCTGAAGTCCTATCGAGGGCCTTAAGCATGTACCAAGCCAATGTAGTTGATGATGGCATCGTAGTTCAGTGCATCGGAAAGCTCCTGGTTGTTGCTCAGAATGCAGGCAGAGAACCCATCATGTATTGGGAACCAAATGCCAATACAATACACAAGATTTATACATGGCACAGAACAATAGGCCTTGGGAAACTGATAGGTAGTGAGACGAATGCCAAAGAGATATAAGGCCATCGCGGAGTCGCTGTGGTGCATTATGGTGTGATTTCTGTCCTTTTATTATGCGCGTGCGCGGCCGCGTTTTTTCTCTGCGCGTTTTTTTCCTGTTCCGTTTCCACCATCCATTTACCTATTGTAGGGCTTGCACAAGTCTTGGAACAAGTTTCCGCTTGTTTCTGGTGCCCAACAAGCCCGTAGGTTCAAATGTATCACGTCGATCTTATGTAATATAATCCTACCGTGTGATACCGTCTTGGTGACGTAGCCGTGGTTAGCCACTAGTACTAGGCTGTCGTTCGTGCGTGGCGGACTCGGTTCATATACATTGTTTGTGTCTATAGATCCATCATATCTTGAATACACGTCAGAACCTCTAGAGCCTGACACCATACAACAGCTCGTGGCTTCCACAAAGCAATTGGTAGTGCAATATCCAACTCTTTACCTCCCCGTCTGCCCAATGGTATTATTTCAGAGACGGGGTAACCACTCACATCCCACTCCTCTGGCAACATACCGAAGTTCTGAGGGATGATTTTGGACCGTTTTACTTCCGCGAGGGCTGTGCAGAATGTAGCGTGAGCGGATTGTGTCCCCCACGGAGTTGTGTGTCATGGTACATCAACCCCCTCGTGCCGAATGTTGCTCTGCTGATTCTCTTCAATCTGGTCAGCAACTTCACTGAATACGTCATCTTCAGCATGACCTGCACCATTTCCAGGTGCTCTAGGGTTTTCTCGTCCCGCAACCCCATGATACTTGTTCAAAATGTCAGGATGAATGCCGTCATAGTCACTGACGTAGACTCCTTCCATGGTCTGCCCAAGGAACCGTAGATCCTGTTAGGCACTGTGATTAATGCGCAGTATTTATAAGCAGTAAAACAAACCAACATTTGGGCTCTTATCATTTGCTGCTGGCCCTCGGATCGGATGATGCTGTACCATTTCGACCGGGTGTTCAGAGGGTGTGACACGTTACGCTGAACTTGTATCTTGTCTTCAGTTCAGCGCTGGCTGTGACCCGTGACACTGAACACTTCTTATTCAATGCTAGGGCGCTGAAGATCTCCGACACCGATCTTAGAAAAAAATTAATATCCGGAGCCTCAAGGCATCTTGGGAAGCAACACCCGACATGTCCGACAG
>KN832970.1:1191311-1203976 GCA_000827315.1 Piloderma croceum F 1598
ACAGTGCCAGAACAACATCTAAAACTGTTCATGTAAGAACAATATCCATCCCCGAATTTTAATTAAATAATGCCAAAACTATTGTAATAAATATTTTCGGTAAATTTCAGTGATTTCTTTGGCATGCTGTTCAATGGGTCTTGTGACCCGTGACAAAACGTATCTGGTGTTCAGTTCAAGGTCACTTGTGACCAGTGACTGAACACCCGGTCGAAATGGTACAGTGGTTCCACTCATTCCGGAAGACTTCACAGTCATCATTGATATCATCAAGAAAGAGAAAATGAAGAAGCCATAGGTGAGGTGGATTTTTCCTATTGAGGTGGTGGAGCCGTTCGAGACGCAAGAAGAACCCCCGCCACCGTCGGGCGAATTGAGTGCCTACCTCAACCCACAAACGTTCTATGCGTGTGTTGTGAGTTGAACTATATGAAAATAAAATGTACTGTTAGGTTGAACTGCACAAGGTAAAAGGTGTACCAGTACGTACGACCCCCACATAAATGATGCTCGATTGGGGCCACGGTGCATGATCATGTAAACAGCCGTTGCTTTATTTTCACCTCCACGATCACCTCGCATGCGGGACGGGCAGTCGTATTCATCAACGGCTTTCAAAAAGACATCAAGAACAGTAGAGGCTCGATTGTTCGTACTAGCATGAAGGGCCGTGACCTATTCAGAGAGTGTCAATATCCATTGACTGTTCAATTGCCCAGCTCACAAACAGTACGACAATATCCATCTATAATTCCATGTATCACGATACCCCACGTAATGAGCTTGTGATGCCCATCTAAGTGCCAAAGGCTGTTCGGTCTCCGTACTGAATACTTGCGCCGTTTGATTGTTTTACGCACCCGCAGTACACGTCCAACTGAGTCAACTCATTTCACAGAATGAATTACTCGTTTCCGTTGGACTCGTAAACCATGATAACGCAGGAAACCGACCAGGTAACATATTCCAGAGTCCGGTTTTGTGGACTTAAATACCTTGACCAGACGGTCAAGATCACAATCACTCAATGCCGCAAATTGGCGGGTCACTCCGTTCCTTTCTATCTCATGTTCCAGAGTATGACGGTGTATTTTTAGGACGTTCGCCAACTTGGTAATCGGAATGGCACGGTGCGTGGATGTTGCTTCTTGTAAATATTCCAAATTGACGACTTTACGAGGACGGCCCGGACGTCCAGTATGGATGACGGTCACCGGAGATGGTACCTCAACCTCTACATCATCTCTGACATACATTTCGGAATCAGTCATTGATATACATGGTCCCGATTACACACTTTTGGTTGGCAGCTCCTGCAGCACTCATTGTCTCAACAAGCAATTGGCCTAGTGCAACTGCACATGACTCCAGCCATTCAGCAGGTAAACCATGCTGAGAATCCCTCCCGAGAGCATCAGCCTCCAATGCCTCCAGGATAGGCAAGGTGTCCGAGATGATGGTAGAGGTATGCTGATTTAGACGAACTGGGTCAGAATCTTCTTGTTGGAGAACCCTTGATATATGAGAATAAGTGTCACTCATAATATGATATGCTTTATGTACAGCAGAAGGCCATGGATGGTCAACGTCCGCCTGTGAGGCACACGGATAGTCAGCAGCAATATTTTAAAAAACGCGGTGACGAAACAACGCGGCCGCGCACGCGCATAATAAAAGGACAAAAATCACACCATAGTGCATAGCCTAGGACCCCGACATATCCCTATGGAGCTATGATGCCGAATCCTCCCAAATTCGGTGGTCACCAAAGTGCTAATTTTCGGTTTTTTGCATGATACCTTCCGAAAAAGGGTCGGTTTTCGGTAATTTTTGGTATGTAACCTTAAAAAAATCAAAAAATTCACATTTTTTCTTCTCGCTTCCACGATCATGTTTCAGTGCTTTCAGCAGGCGCCTAGCCCAAGCTTGCTCACATTTGTTCTTTTAAATTACTGCCTAGGCTCTCCCCTGTTTTTGCTACGAACGTTGTAGGATCTGATAGGTGTAGGCTAGGGACATACACCATACAAATCCCCCTTGATGGCTGTGCCTATAATTATTCCAAATTTCTTGTAGGCTGTTTCGAGGACCTTATTACACTTTTTCCCGTCTGTCTGTCTGTGGCCTTTCCAAATATTGATATTATCGGATCCAGGCGGCCAGCTATCAGATGCGGAAAAGATCAATATGTTCGTGGATCATGATGACGATGATGTCTCTGTAATATTAATTGGAACATTTTCGATGGAGCGATTCGACTCGGCCGCCTCACAAATTCGCTCTATTTTCGAAGCCCACACTCAGAACAGTGAGAAAGTTAACACATATTGAAGAAATGAGCCCATAAATTTCCAACCCATGTCATTTGCTTCAAGCATTTTCCTCAATGGTGCTGGCAGATCCCCTCGTCCCCGTCCCCACACTCCACGTCTCGAAATCGATATTGCGTGGCAGTAAAAGATATGGGCGTGTAAAGAGGAAGAGAAGGACGTTGAAGGCGCCGGAGAGACCATACAAGACATATGCTGCAAACGTTGCAAACGTTGCATTAGGTAAACCGTGTGCAGCACTGCCGAAGTGTGTTCTCCAACGGATCACACTGTATGGGAGAGCGACCACCGCGAATACAATGGGGTACCTATGAACCACAGGGTAACATTCAGGTGATGTAGTCGCATAGATTAACGGGGCAAATTACTGACACAATCATGCATATGGATCTCCGTTTCCTACCGTCGGGGTCAATGTCTTGGACTAAGTTATTATCTCTGCGAACCATAAACTTCCACCAGTGCATTGGACTAACAGTGATGTTGCCTCGGGCCCAGAAAAACAGCGGCACATATGTGAGGAAGGAGACAAACATGGCAATCCAAATCCACATGTACTGGCCGGTAAATTGTTCCACTCGGTGGCGATTGCCAATCCAGCACCAATACTTTCGTCATACATGATTAATTCAGAATCAACTAAAAACATTGAGACTCACCCCAACAGGAGTATAATAGAAATCAGATCCATGAGTATGTACTGATACACTTATCGCGATAAAAGACGCAAGGAAAAACCATGTGAGACCGACTGTGGTATAGGCGACAAAATACCGATGCCTGTAAGGTCCCCACATCACAACTACAAAAGTGTGGATTGCGATAGCCTTGGATCCCACACTGAATCAGGTCGGCGCAGCTGGTTTAATATGCTAAGACATACGAGTGTAGCAAGTGCTGATCCGGCTAAGCCTAGCTGTACTACAATACCTGCAAAGATATGTTTGATCTCAACGCGATGTGCAGGGAGCCTTCAGACTTACCTTCTGCAGTACAAAATTCTCCTGTATACACTTTCCCGTCGTGGATCCATTTGATATATATCAATGTTCCCAGTGCTGCGATCAGGTCAAATGAAAAGAGTGAAAGCTACATATTTTGTATGACGTGACTGATGAGACCACAGACGGAGCAAGCACCTACCATATATATATCCGTTGAGACCCGAATTAATATTCCACTGCGGATAGCATTGCGCTATATCATGATGGAGCCATCAGCTTGGTGACGAGTATGAAGCAGTTCATACTTGCAAGGATCAGAACAAAGGCTCCAAGGACGGCAACCAAAGAAATGAATCCAGACTCTGCGACGAGGGTAAGACCTATACTGTCACCCCGAGTTAAGCAAACAATACTAGCGCCATGAGTGCTGTTGAAAAAGACTCGGTCTTCAAGAGCGCATGAACCAGCGTATGACATGATGGGTTCCAGTAGTTAGGAAATGACTCTAACGCGGTTCAAGTTTGGTCTGCGATGCTGAGGAAGAGTTGTGAGAGACAAAACTGTAGTTTGACTTTTCTTCCTGTATGTTCCTTCAGGGTACAAGAAAGTATACAGCATGCTAATGGGTGGCAGTGGGAAGCTGAAAGTGCACTAACTACAAATTTAGTACGCCACGGAGATATCCCGATCAAGTTCAAGTTGGTTGAGCGCACAGGTACTTACACATGTTCAAAGTGCTGTATCGTGCTGCCAGTCCTTTCAAGCATGGTTTCTTTGTGAAAAAGACGTGATGAGGCCAACGAAGAAGACAGGGTCATGTGAGGCTGTGAAATGACCAAAGTCAGGGCCGTGAAGTGCGTGATCTGCCCAATGAAGAACCTTTGTTCCCAAATTTGAAATCAAAACCGCTAATAAGTGATTACGAAGTGACCATCCTCGTTCTTTTGTTCTCCTTTTCCAGATACGAAATTGACCTGGACGAAAAGATCGGCAGGATCGGCATTGGCTATTTATATAGTGTATAAAGGCACCTGGCGCAAACGCACCATTGTTGTTAACATTCTCGCCGCCACCACAACCTCTACAAAGTATTCGCGCGCGAAATCGAGATCCGGAAGAGTCATCCTCATGTGAACGTTTTTGAACTCTTGGGGGCGAGTAGTGCAAGTGGGGAGCCGCCTTGGTTCGTCGTTAGTCCGCATTGCCAGAATGGCAGTCTGCAGCTCGCGACAGTGCAGGCAAGTCACATTATGGATGGAGGGCGGCCTTCAGATATCCCAGCCTTTTCTCTCCAGAACAGTATACACCAGAGTAAGTCTCGCCAAAAGTAGTTAATTTCACAAAGCTCAGGCGAAGGAAAGAACACTGTAAGACTGTATAATTTGACACCGCCATAGAAAAGAACCGGTCAATGATCCGAGTCTATTCTCCACACCTTAATCACACCTGCACGATCGCCGCTTACGATGCCCCCTCGAAAAGGGGAGTCAATGCATGCCAAAGAGGTGATGATATCCTGATGAGACTTGAGAAGATTTTGTTGGTTATGCGTGATCAATGACATTCTCTGGGGAGGACGGTTGGCGTTGCTGGCTGCGATTGTCGAGTCTGGCCATGCCTCGACGTTCGCTGACGCCGTGCCCGTGCTTGAGCGGATAGTGCTACAGATAATAGTGGGTGAGTTGTTTGTTTATGCCATGATAATAGAGCTTGGATGCAAACCTGTACGACGGCTTTTCATTCTCGGATTCAATACCACTCAAGATTGTCGTTCGTTCCAACCGGGCAATATCCCAAAGTCTGATCCTACGATCTTCAGAGCCACTGATCATAAACCCACGGCCGAGCGAACGACTATGAGAGTTGTGTTCACTCGTTAGGTCATTGATCTCTGTCCGGTGTATAGACTGATGGCCACCAAATTCAGACCCGACAACAATGGCACGGATGGTAGGCGATGGGAAAAGTGACGCATGATCTTGAGGGATGCTCGAAGACGACGACTGAGTCCGTTTGGAGAGCTTCGCAGGGAGAATACCTTGGCGTGAACGAACGAGAGTGGCAATGGCAGCTGCTGGATTTGGCTCTGCATCTACTCCGATAATTTCCTGTGATTCTTCTACGGGAGCTTCCGTCGAAGTGAATGTTGTTTTCATCAGAAAGGTCTCTATGAGCAAGGATTGTTCTACGTCCCAGACTTCAATGAGAGTGATTGGCACGTGGTCTGCACTGGCCCTCAGAGTTTCTAGTGCGACCATCACCCATTTACCTCGTCCTTTGGTAGGGTGCACTACACATTGGTGTATCCGAGTAGATTTGCTGGCAGATGCCTGACCCACTTTCCAGCTTTTCAACAAGAGGCCAAACCGCCGGTCCCAGAGTGTAAGAATGCCCATAGAGGTCCCTACGATAATCCAAGTTCGTTTACGGTCAAGACAGAGACATGTAATAGGACCGAAGTGTCGTGGATTCTGCATGGTCTGCAGAACTCGCATTGTCCGTAAGTCCAACAGCGTGACAATAGAGTGAGTGGTAGCATAAACGAGGTTAGAGGATGCATCTACAAAGGTAGTATAAACAAACACCACGGTAGTTTGATAAAAAAACACGAACCTGTGTTGTAGTGAAACATACATGTAATATACTCGCCAGGATGATCGACGTGATGCTCGCGGATGACTTGAAGTTTGTTGTACTTGGGCAATGCCCCACTTGGACTCACATGGATCCTGACGACATGCAAACTGCCATCGTCTGCAGCGCTCGCGAAGCAATGAACGCTCTCCAAGATGCAAACACACTTGACTCGAGCATGGTGTTGGCCATAAGTGTGTCTAGGCTTGCTGGTGACATTTCGTTCCAACCTCGCCGTATCCCATACTTTGACTGTTTTATCGTCCGAAGCCGAGACGAAAAACATGTGGTCAGGAGACACAGCTAGCCCAGTGATAGAATCAGAATGAGACGCCAGGTGCGCGATGAGAGTAGCCTCAGATCGTCGATTACTGCCGTCCCGAGGTGCGAAGTTTTGTCGGACCGCATTCCGACGTCGGACAGGCCCGTCGTGCACTTTAGGACCAAACTCATGCTGTAACTCTTTGTTGTTATCCAGATAAAGATTCTCCAGCAAATTACTAATGCCAGGTTCTTGACCATCTGCGGGCCAATGGTCAGTGCAACAAGGTTGGAATAAAACGTTATACTGCACCATAAGTAGATATGGGTAACAATGATGGGACCCGCTGTCTCTGCACACCACGAATAGTACCCGTTATAGAATGAGGTGACGACCTGCCCGATCGCTCAGGTGAGCCATCCGAGCGAAGTTTCGAAGGTGCCTCAAGAAGACCAGTAGCAATAGTTTTAGAGGAACCAACTGCGGCGGCGGCTTTTTGGCCATCTGTGCTCCCCACGTGTAATCGATGTAGGGGACGAAGTGAGGATGAGTTGGTGTTGGAAACGACAGACTCTGTGGGACTTCCTGGTCTGTCAGAAGTTGAGGGTAACCCCGTTGCATCGAGACCACTATGTCGTGACGAGGAAGGCTGTTGCAGGGACACAGGATGTCTATGATCTCGAGCAGCGGGCCCGAGAGTTAACGAGGATGCAGATGCATTAATTGTCGCCAGTCTACGGCGGAGATCCTCGAACGGAGCCCCACCTAGCCCATGATCAACGCTAGACGCTCGACTTGTCCTTGGCGTTCCTAGGGTGGTTGTTCGAGAGGAAGTATCATTGGCAAATTTACGCGACGTACGAGACGCTCCGGACGTAAGATCGGAGGCACGAGACTTTAAGAACACGGTCTGCGGTACTACGCCTAACTTTGGGAGTTCGACGTCACCGATAGTCCTGATGTTCTTTTCGGTTTCTGGTTCGAGGCTCAATCGAGATGCAAAACTGATGACGGATCAGATTCATAGTAACAAGGAAAGTTCATTGGGCCAACCTGGACATTGCATTTGCCAATCTCAGGATGTAGTCCCGTATGGCTAGAAGTTTACCCTCATCGCTAGACGTCATGCCGAGGTTTTGCAGTTTGCTCAGTTGTAACTCGTCTCTGAAAATTGCATTTTGTCAGCATATTTCACACCCACAATCAACAGCGCGATAGCGTACTCCTCTGATTTGTTTCGCGCAATGACGCTGCCGGATTTTCGGACTGAAATTACGCTTTCACGCGGTGACTCAAATTTGGATGCTGCGCGCTTATGGCTTCTCCAAAAGTTCGACTTATCAGCTTTCATGGCCCAGAGAACAGCGGCGTCGAAGACTTTTCTGGAGACCTGCAGCGGTTTTATGAAGAATTGAAAAGGGTAGTGCATAGAATTGAAAACGTACCGGAGGTTTCATGGCGGTCAGCAAGCTTTGCTCATCAATGACTTTCACGTCCGATCTCAAGAAATGCCGAAGGGATGGATAGAGAATGCACCATACATCGGTTGATGGTAAATGTTTGGCAGCGATGGCGATAAACGCAGCAGCACCTTTTAACAGTAAGGTCATCGAGACCGTATACAACGATAGAAGGCGCTCACCTTGCCGTATCCACGTATTCGGATGGTACAAGAAGCCTAAGGTTGCGCTCATGAGCTCCCAGATGCGCATTTTTTGGAAGAGGCCAAGCTCGCAAAGACTTGTGAGTGCTGCAAGCACTTTGGCGACGACCGTCTCTTCTACGTCTAGAGTGACGGAATCACACAATGAAGCAAGATTAATGGAGATTATACTCACCCGATAGGGCTTGAATCATCAATGGTAATATGTATTCCTCCAAACTCCGGCCTCCGGCACATGCAGCCACGTCAACGATACTCTCGAAGAAAGCATAACGCAGTAACCAGTCGCGATCATTCAAATAGGTAATCATGTGACTGAGTAACACATCGTTTGTCTTCTGCCGACCGAGGAAGATGCATAAAGAAGAGATATTGTGCAATACGGCCCTCTTGACCACGCTTGAAGGGTCCATAAGTAGTGCTGACAGCTGCTCCTGGATGCTGTTCTGCAGATCTTGGATGCTGGCGTCATAGGATATCTGATCAAAAGACGAGTCAGATGCACGGACAACGCAAAAATGAGGTGAACAGAACCTCAAAGTGCGCATCATCATATTCATTCGCTTCCGGGGATAATTTGAATGTCCCATGTGCCTTTAATGCTTGACCCATTTCTAAATACCTCACCGCAGTATCCGCGAGTTGCACGATGCACTGAGCATACATACAACGGACAGATATTTCGGGGTCTCGAACGAGGTACTTGATGTTCGGAATAATATACTCCGGGAATATAGTGGCATTTGACGGTGTGATGACAGTAACCAGCATTAACTAATCGAGAGGCAATCTTGAGAAAAGGGTTTCCGGATAAACGAATGTCACGAGTGTAACTCACTACTTGCATCAGCGTTCGCAGTCCTGCTGCCCGAACTATGGCAGCATCCTCATGCAACAAATCAACGATGTACGGAACCATACGATCCAATTTTGCTTCGTCCGTCAGGTGAGGAGACAGTGCCAGCAACACGTCCAGAGCTCTGACCTTGGAGCTGGGGAAAGAACAATTTCGAATGTTTGCGCTTACAAGAGAGAGTATGATGAGAGCAGGTCCATCTGATCAAGAAATGTGAGTATAAATTCAATCAAGGTGTGATCAGATAAATGTACCTTCGGTTGCTGCGCGTAACCCGGAGTGAAATGCGCCTCGAAGTTTGGACTCGCGGTTTGGGATATGCAGCTCAACGGGTAATATGTCCTGGTAAATTGTGAGTGTGTTGTACATCATTATGAGAAAAACGCTAAAACACACCTGAAAAGGCTTCGATGACCCTGCCGACGAGCCATAATCGACTTTTACATCCATGACTGTTTCGTCCCCTATATCTGGTATGAGGTAGGGCTCAACGCTCTCGTAATCGGCCCAAATCCTCTCCATGCGGTGATCAGAGTCGGTAGGAAGTACACCATCAGACGGTTCAGCGGATGGTGTATTGCTGAATCCAGACGTGGTGTTGGGCCTAAAAGTGGAATTGGACGATGTCGACGGAGCTATTGAATGTGTACCAATCGTAGATGCCGCCGACGTAGATGGCACTATCGGAGAAAACGGAGAGGGTGTCGGGAGGTCGTTGACTGATGAGACATAGTTGTGGAGGAACGAGTAGAAACTTTCCGGGAATACAGTGCCACGCGATGTGTGGAGAAGGGTGTCAAAGGTGGGTCGTGCTGATGGGTCAAGAGCGATCATTTGTTTGATGGCGTTCTGGATGTGTTGGGGGTAAGATGACATGATGCCAACGCAAAAGCACAAATATCACTTACGCTTACGCCTTCGTCATCGATTGCACTCAAATAACTATCCACATTGAACTCCCCTTCTCGATATTTGAACAGCTGACTCAGAGTGAACAATGGTGCTCCTTCCAAGAACAGTTCTGCGATAACACAACCAGCGCTAAAACAATCCATCGCCTCGGTTACTTTTCCATCCCTCTTTCCCTCCGTCTCGTCTGTCGCAAGTTTGTATTTCTTCGCACTGATTTCGGGGTTGGTTGCGGCCGTATAGAACCGCTCAGGCGCGATATAGCAAATGCGGCGTCCGGACGTGTCGAAGAAAAAAGAAAAGTCCGAAGGATCGTCGAGTGGAAGGTAAGTAGGTTTGTAAGAAGCAAAATCCGACAGATATACCCAGTTCCACGAAGTGACGAGGATATTCTCAGATTTGATGTCGCCGTGTGATATTTTGCGATTGCGGGCATCTCGAAGGGCATTCAAGAGCTGAAAAGCGATCCATTTCTTCTCAATTATGCTTAAGAAGGGGCGCGTACTGTGCGTATCCTTATGGTCAGCGGCGGATTACTTAACATGTCAATATGACAACTATCTTCCTACCTAATCCGATCGTAAAGGTTGCTGGCAACCCATTGTCGAACAATATATCCTGCCTTGTCCGTTTCCACAAACGTTTGATAATTGTAGACATTGGCAATATCAGACAGGACTTCCCTTTCCACTGTAACAGGACACTCAGTTGGGTTATACGTTGAGCACCAAGACAACACAACGCACTCTTCAGCCTCCGATAATAGCTCCGTAGACTGAGACCCGGGTCAGGCTTGATGAATATTTTAATCACCATGTAGCCATTGCGATGCCGGCATTTCACAGTCTTGAGAAAGCGTGAAGAACCAAGACTATCCATTTGTAAGGACAAGTAGTATCTGACAAGACAACGCTATAAGCTCACCTTTTCTCGTATATAATATCCCCTGCCAGTTCAGCGACGAAAGAGTCCAACGCCCCAGTTGTACGCGTCAGAGTCGAAGCAGACTGTGTGTTGCCCATGGTGTGAGAATCACACTGCTCTACTTCGTGTTGATGGCCTGGGCCTTCGAGTTTTAGACGACACTACAATAATCAAGGAAGATTGGTTCGCTGCGATAGCTCGCTCAGACTGCAGCGTAAGTGGGTGGCGGTGTGCTTGTAAGTCTCCGGACACTGCCACCGCCTGAGGCTATAGACTATAGTAGACGCCTGTAGACGCGCTGGCCACCGGTTACCGAGAACCAATCGTTGCTTGGTCCTTATCAGCCCACTTTGCCCTAAACTGGTGCTTGACGACTTCACAGAGGCAATGCAAGAGGATCTAGTGAATGCGCACAAGCATTTTCGCACCGTCTTAACTTGCGCCAACTTAGTCAGAGTCTCGACCATCAACGGCGGAGGGCAATTGAAGTTGGTTTCAGAGCATCAGGCGGATGAGAACAGTCTACGTTCATTGCTAAGTTTGGTCCCTGCCGTTCTCGTGCGTAACATCGAGGTTATCGCGGCTGTGGCCCATGGCCCACGCCCTCCCACATCTGATAGTGCAAGCGGCTCCTTCAATGTCGATGTAGTGCAGAATGCCCCCCTTTCGGACCCTTCAGAGCATGGTGAGCCGATGGGTGAACATAGTGGAGACAGCAATTTCCCCTCGGCCATTACCGCAGGGGCAAACCCGTACGTCGCAGATGCTGACAAAGAAGATCCATACTGCCCTGAGGGCACCACTGGACCTGACTGTTTAGTAGTCAAACCTGGAGTGTCCCACTTGCACTGCATTGAGCACCTCTCAGAGTGGGAAAGGTACATACACCAGATACCGTAAGTCGCATTATTGTTCTGGACCTTCTGGTCAAACCATCCACATCAACGTAAATAGGGATGACGATCCACTTGAGAACCATGTAGCGACATTTGAAGACTTCATCCAACTCGCCAGGGAACACAAACGATCTCGATCTCCGCAATATCTTAAATTGTTCGACAGGTTTTTCCCATATCTTGTGGCACGCAGTGCGCAGAAGATGCGCCGAAGAATTTCCTACTGGGTCGCGCAGGGCTTCATTTTCTTCCTAGGCAAAGTGGACGAAAGCAGATTGCGAGATGTGGTGCCGGCAACCGCGCCCTCCTTACGAAATGACTCAAACTTATCTGATAGGTTGCTTGAGATGGACGACGACGCCAGCAATCCAGGACATCATTATGAAGAATTGTCCGATCGTTAATGCGCAATCACCGATCACCTCGCTGTTGAGCGCGTGTCGCACAATGCAGACGTTGCCGAGGCAAGAAGGACGGGCCAAATTGCGTGGTGTATCAGGCTTGTACAGCAATGCTACGTGCTTTGAGTTTCACCAACTCCTTCTTGCCACGCTCCTCAGCTACGGAAAGGCGCTTGACGGATTTGTGGCAGCCCTGGACGCTCATAAGTCTAAGCCAAACTTTCCGGATCTAATCTACCGAACAGATGAGGTCTGGATCTGCACTTCCTTGCTCTGGAGCATTGCATATTCCCGGATACTGGACAACCATTTGGCAATATTGAGCGCAAATGGGTGGCTCGGGGCGCCTTCTAACCCATCCTATCCCATTTATTCCGGTTTCACTACCTTCAGCTCCGCAAAAGACCAGACTTTAACTTTGTTGACCGATGAGGATGAGGAACGCGGGAATGAGGGGGAAGAGATCAAGGCATTATCAGCAGGCGTTGAGCCATCTGACCTGGCCGAAGAGGACGAGCGAATTGGCCATGAGGGGGAAGAGATCGACACAAATATTAATCCGGGCGGCCAGGCCGACCTATATCGACGGTGGATTCGCCTCCAGGTAGACCGCTGGCAAGCAACTCGAAAAATTACAACCATACTCGCCCGTTCACCAACCCCGGTCAACCTTACCCTTCTTGCTATAAGGTATATTCCCCCCCAGCCTGCTGATTCCGTAATGAATCCGTGGCGTGGCACGATCAGGGACCTTTGCCAAACAGCCAACATCGATCCCAAGCCAGTTATAGATACACTGGTTGATAAAATCGGGAAAGAGTTGCGAGAGAATCCACGACATAACGC
>KN832970.1:1226401-1263650 GCA_000827315.1 Piloderma croceum F 1598
CAGCAGCATCATGCACAACAGCAACAACAGCAACAGTTCCAGTCGCACTCACATAGTGGATTGCAGCAGCAGCAGCAACAGAATCCCGCCGCTCAGCAACATGCACTCCAGCAGATCCTGGCGCAACAACAACACCAACACCAACAGGCTACGTATTTTGGTGATCGTCCCTCATCATCTGCCTCTTCGCAGCCGCAGATGATGCCTCCGCCGGCAGGTATACCGCCTCGTCCACCTACAACTGGTCCCGGCCCATCGTCTAGGCCCGGGACTTCCCATTCACATGGGAGTGCTTCACAGGCAGGCCTACCTGGTGGCCAGATGCAGATGCAACGACCTCCGAGTCGTCCGACTACCGCCGGTGGATTTGACGGTCAGCAGCAGCAACACCAGTATCCCATGGCCAACGGTAATTGGAATCCAAATCAGCCCAAACCCATGACCCCACAGCAAGCCCACTTTGGCCAGCAGATGCAGGCAGTATCTGGTATGCAGCAGCAGCAGCAACAGCAACAGTACCACCAACAGCAACATCACCAACAACACTCGCCACCGCCTGGTTCGCCTTATCGGGGTGCCAAGCGGAAGGTCGCGAATGGCATGGCCATGGATTCACCTCGGATGGGAAATCCGACGATGATGGGCTCCCAGATGGGCAGTGGGATGAACATGGGTGGGGGGATGATGGGCTCTCCTATGGGTCCGCCTGGAATAGCGCGACAAATTTCGAGTAGTAGCATCGATCAGCCACAGACTCAACAGCAGAACGTTCAGCAGAATTATCCGGTTATGGCGAATGGTTTCCCTCAGCAGTCACAATCGCAGTCACAGCAACAACACCAGTCCCAATCGACACCGTCCGGCATGCGTCCTCGATCATCAAATGGACATATTCCGACCGCACCCCATACCCCCATGCATAGCGGTGGTGGTGGTGGTGGAATGTCAGCCATGCTGAACGATCCTACTCGGATGAATGGAATGGGGGGTATTCCTGGGAGCATGAATATGGGTGGGTTAGGTTCGAATATGGGGCTCATGGGTATGGGTGGTAGCAATGATGCACTTCCGCGAACCCCACAGAGGAACGCGCCCGGTGGCCAGATACCTGGATACCCCGCTCTTGGGTCAACGATGCCTACCCAGCAGCACCGACAACCTTCGACACCTGCGTTTTCTCCTCAATTACCCCCCGGTCTTCAGCAGTCTATGATGCAGTCGCATGGCCCCAAACCATCTCTTGACCAGGCTGCGAATATGGGTATTAAGATGGGCGGTCTTCCTCAGCTTAGCACAGGTGCTTTTACGGGATTGGAACCCCGACCTGCTGGCTTACCCTCACGCATTCCATCAGCTGCACCAACCCAGCCAATAAACTCGAGCATGGCTGCCATCAAACAAACTCCGCCGGTACCAGGAATTCAGCCGGTGCTGAACCCTTTACCTGCCAACGTCCAGTTAAATCATCAGGTTACTCGGGTAACTGTCGTACCTTTGGCTGGCTCGGACAAAACTATTCCGCTGCTGTCTCAGTCTGAGATCAAGGACATACAGGCGTGGAAGCAGGCGGACAAGGACTATGAAGGTATCTGGCGCAAGATGAAGGAACGAATGGTTGATGAGCTGAGGACAGCGGCGGGACCGAGCAAGGCAGCTTGGTGGGAGAAGGATGCTGTCGATTTGACTCGCAGAAAGCCAAGGGAGCCGTTCGACGTGAGATATCCGAGGCAAAAGAGAGACAGAGATGGTAGAGATAGGAGGAAGACCGGCCGACGAGAAGGGCTCAAGTTGTATGTTTTAACAGTTATTTTTGTTTAAAAAGGTCTTCCTACTCAATGTTCTCTCTTTAGACCCCGAAAGCTGAGTCCAGAGGACGCAAACCGACCCGAGCAACTAGTGCCCATCCGATTGGAGTTTGACGTTGAACATCACAAAATGCGGGACTCTTTTGTCTGGAATCTCAATGGTAAGCGTCTCGGACCGTGTTTTTTGTTGCCTTGAATCCCAATAATTTTTTTGTACAGACCCTGTAGTCACTCCCGAGGCTTTCGCTCAATCGGTGGTCGAGGATTACGGTCTGGCTACAAGTTATCACAGTGTCATCACCAAGTCGATTCAAGATCAACTGAGCGACTTCAGGATTCATTCGGCAAATCCGGACGGCGATATTGATGAAGATGACGTGGATATTGTGAAAGGAGAACTGGACGAGGAGGATGCGGCATGGTGGGAGTCCTGGCGAAAACGATTACGCACAGCGAGAGGGTTTGTCAAATCGTCTCGGAGGCAAACAGGAGTGGGCCAGAAACGGAAGAGAGTTGTGAAGAAAGGCTCTTCTGTTGCCGATCGTCCGATGGATGTCGATGACATCGAAATAGATGAGACACAAATGCACGAAGATATGCGGATCCTGATCAAGGTATGTCATCAAGTCATCCTTTTCACGTCATGCAGAGACTTACATTCAGAGGAAGTTGGATATTATCGTTGGATCTATGAAGCTTGAAGACCAGTTTGAATGGGATTTAGATAACGTCAACGCATCACCCGAGCAGTTCGCGGAAGTATATGGAGCGGATCTCGGCCTTACCGGTGAATATATGTAGGTCGCATATTGACCATGGCTTTTGTTGGCTGCTAACGACATTGTCAGAACTGCTATATCACATTCCATTCGCGAACAAGTGCAAATGTACCAAAAGTCACTCTTCCTAGTTGGTCACCCTTCTGACGGTTCCGCCGTTCAAGACGAAGACCTGCGGATGTCCTTCCTTCCAAGCTTGTCTTCGGGGGCACGTTCCATCGATCAAGTGGTATCGTTCACTCCTCTTCTCAACTACCTCAGTGATGGAGACATCGAGAGGAACGAAAAGGAGCGTGAGAAGGAGCTCAACAAGCGTCGGAAGAGAAACACAAGAGGCCGGAGAGGCGTCGCTATGCCCGATCGTGAGCCAATTAGGACTTATCGCACACCTGCAATTGGCTTTCCTGAGCTTGACCCCTCTACATTGGCTGCGGCTGTTGCCGCTAGTGCTCCTACTTCGAGAAGAGCTGCTGCTGCGGCAGCATCGCTCACCATTGCTAACATGGTGGCTTCAGAGAATGGTACCCTTCATATGCCCCAAACAGCGCCATTGGTATCGCAACCACCTCCCTCTTCATCGAAGGAGAAGAAACCGAAAGGTCTTTTCAAAGCACCCTCATATCCTTCGTCTATTCTCCGTCCGCGCGCTCGTGTGTCTGCTCCGACACCTTCGACTGCCGCTGAATCGTCTTCTCTGTCGCTTCCTGTCGATCCCGACGCACCAGCATCCACTAGAAGTGCAACGGCGGACAGTAGAGCATCTAAGGTCATAACGGCGAAGCGAGCGAAGGAACTTGAGCGCGAAGCCAAAGAGAAGGAGTACGCTGATGGACAACACGCCAATATGATTGACGGGGTATGGCACTGTTCGAATTGCGGATGCCCAGAAGATATCGCAGTGGGCCGAAGAAAAGGTCCTCTCGGCGATAAATCTCAATGCGGCACTTGTGGTCAGCATGCTTTTGATTATCAAAATGGGTTCGATACTGACGTAAATGTGTAGGTAAATACTGGCACAGACACCGAAGGCCTATGGCTGTCGAATATAATTCTAGTGCGGAATATCACACCAACAAATTAAGAGAGGCCGAACTTGCGAAGACCGTCGCTAGAAGGAGGGGCGGTGCAGCTGCATTACGTGCGCAGAATGCCGGTGCTGCAACTCCTGGAGAGGACGGGGAAGCTGCGAGTTCGCCTCAGAACGAAGGTGAATCGGAGCCACCTCCACGACAATCTCAGCAGCCGACGGTGCCCCCATCCGAGGATGACAGAGCTGCGTCACCCGCCTCTTCAACTTCGAGTGACTCAGAACCTCCCCTTGCGCAGAGGGTGTCGAAAGCAAATGGTTCAAATCGTGCAAGCTCTATTACACCAGCACCTACCTCTTCCGGACCGGTAGCGACACAAGCCAGTCCTCATGTCAGTCCATCTGCACCTGCCACTGTTAGTGTTTCAGTTCCGCCTACTGGGGCGACTCCAACTGATCCGCCTAAATGGCTCTGGGCTGCCACGCAATCGATGAGATCCAAATATCCTGATGACACTTTTATTTTGAAGAGGATCAACGGGACCGAGTGGCGTATCAAATGTTCTGACTGTCCCGGAAAGGTAGATTTTCATTACTCAGTCATTGTTGACGAGTCACTTACCTTTTAATTCCCGCAGCTGTATACTCCCGGACCTGGCGAGACACTTTCGAACTACGAAGTACATCTGAAAAATCGTCAACATCGCCAGAGAGTCAACGACCGCGTAAACGGTGTGGTGCAGCAGCCTTCCTGAGTGGCGCTTCTGCTATAGACTTCCTTTATATCTAGTTGTCTGTCTGATTGTGATCATTGTTGTCCTGCATTGTTTGTGTTCACTGTTGTGTCTGTATTCTTATACTTCCCGTCCTGTAGTTTCGTGGATTCAATTCAACCAAATGGCGAGTTCATCATCCCAAAGAACATTACTGTAGGCTCGCGTTTAGTGAGAAATGCTGGTTACCTTCCGCTATGCTAGCTAGTGTGACCAAAGAACTGGTCGAAATGATACACCTGGAGTCAAGTTACGCCAGACGAGCAATTTTTGGCATTCTTTCTTCACAATTATTCTAATCGTGCATATATCATCACCAGCTCGACTACTTATACTTAAGCTCATATCCAGCAGCATCACGTGATGTGACTCATTTGTGACTTTAGCGCCACAATATCGATGCATTGTAGTTTACATTCGATATTAGGTATATAATAACTGTAGTTAGACTATAACAATCAATGAGCATTGTCAAGGTCCCTGAGCAGACTTTCAGGCAGAACCCGGTGATCACGATACTTTTTTGATGCCCACACCGCCTCTTTCCCATTCAGCCCTTTGTCATACACACGCGACGGACTTCTGAGATGATCCCGGAAGCTGGACAGACGGGAGCTGATGGTATGGAACAATTTTGGCATCTTCTTCTTTGGGCTTGCAGGGATAATACTTCAATCACTGTGATCCGAGAATGTAGAAAGTTTATAACTGCCTTGAATGGCGTGATTTTAAAAATCTGCTTGCGCAGGTCTATTCTAAATTAATTTATTAAGGATTCTGCGCGAGCAGATTTTTTATTAAGGTGTGGGTTGAAGTGTTATAAGCTACGCGATGATTTTGTCACGGATTGTCACTTTTGATCATGTGATGTCGTTGAATATGAGCCTATCTTATGTGGGAGTCACAGGTGAATCCACTACGTAGGTAGGCGACAAACCTACGATTCTCCCCTCACCGCCGATAGCCCCCGAGAATTTCAACAAATACTACTTACATGATCTCCGAGATTTCAGACATGAATTGATCCAAGCACCTCGAACTCAGTGTGACCCAAGCGGAATGCTGTAGCGCGCAGTGCTGTTGGCGCTCGTTCATATCATCCACGAATGTCCTCACCGAGTCCTCGTGTCACTCTCTGTCACTCCGTTGCCCGCCCCGTTGTCAGTAAGTGATCCACTGGCCAGCTGATCTCAACATCACCTCCTGTCTTCACGAGCTCTCAAAGCCCCTATTGAAGATCAAACATGGCAGCGATCGACCCCGAGAGTGAACTGTTGATCTTCCAATTGCTGTCGGACGATCTCCACGCGGATTCGTCTGCAGAAGACTGGGAGGACGAAATGATACAATTCGATCACACCGCCGTGACGGACCCCGGACCCGAGCCAGTACACTCCGCCGTTGACTCATCTTGTGATCTCGACATCAGCTACATAGCCCAGATTGCACGCGATCGAGCACTGGCACAGAGACTCGCCGCCGCAGAGCAAAAATCCCGTCTTGATTTCGAATTCGCCAGGAGGCTGCAAGATCAAGGGGTGAACGCTACAGACGCTTGTGATGTAGATAGGTACTAGTATCATATAATCGTTATTCGATCGGTGTAGACATTTAAACGGTGAACAGCCTTTTGGGACGGCAGGCTATCGATGATCTATTCGTGAGTGGTCTTGAAATTGAAGATAAACCTTACTGTAACTGCTTTCAGGCATCGGATCCGAACAAAATGGGCAAGGATAAAATGCCTGCATCAACTTCTGCAGATAATCTATCCGATTGTCCGCCTGAGCCGACATCGAGTACGCCCTCCCTAAATATACACGCCTTTTCTAATACTATCTTTATCTTCCAGCAAATCCTGCAGCAAAAGGGTCGGTTCCACGCAACCCTACTTGCGGGATATGCGAAGATCATTTCCAAGAAGCACACTCCCCCCTGTCCGCTTCACTCTCGGCTAACTCGTCGACGCACCTGCCTTTCGGCCTTCAGCTACCCTGTCCAAATAAACACTCATACTGCGTCGGCTGCCTTTCCCAATACATCACCAGCAAACTAGATCCACTCGGGACGGGACGGGCACCAGAAGAACAGATAGTATTTCCTATTCGATGTCCCGAGTGTCCGCCGGATGAATGGATGGATGGTATACAGGACGACGTGGCAGCGAGGATTCTGACCAAGGACAGAATCGCACTCTGGGTGAGTAAAGGGCCTACGACAGCGCTCCGTGCATTGTTGATTGAAACACCACCCCTGCAGTACGATCAGAAACAGATAGATAGCCACCCGCGGTATTTTTGCCCCAATCGAAAATGCTCAGCTCTTGTGCAATTGCACGAACAAGAAGCGGGTAGACCTCAAGTCGCATGCTCACTTTGCAAAACGGTCATGTGCGTTCGGTGCAAGACACAATGGCATGACAGTAAGCTCATCTCTATGCATCCCTCCATCTCATTCCAACTCATAACGGATGCTTCGCAGACTTGACTTGCACCGAATATCAAGTGGGTATCTAGTCGCGTGTTGGTTCTTCATGCTGACCTTCATCCTGTAGGCACTTCCTGTAGATGAAAGATCACCAGAGGATCGCCTTTTGATCAAATTGGCAAGGGTGAGAAAAGACTGGCTTCAGCATGGACCTGTTCAATTTACGAATTTCCACAGGAGAAGAAATGGCGCCGATGTAAAGCTTGTGGTGTAAGTCATCAAAACCAGCATGCTCCACTTTATTGCTAATCGCACGGAACTCCTTGGAAAAACCCAGCGAATTATTGAGTTGACCTCAGGCTGTAGTCATATGACTTGTATCTGTAGAAATCAATTTTGCTTCATCTGTGGAGGTATGTGGATATGATTTTTTGTTTGTACCTTCATTCATTACCACCATCCTGCCATAGCCGACTGGGTGAATCATGTTACTTGTGTTCCTAGTGAGGATTAAGCATAGCTATGTTTGAAAGAGTCTTTTGCAATCAGAGCAGAAGATTACGAGTCTTTAATGCTGCCATGCTTCTAAGTAACCTTCTCCGACCTGAGGCGACATTCGTATACCGTGGGAATGCCGTTGGCGAGAGTTATCTGTTAATGGGCTCATATCTTATGGCTGTGGATGTTATGTTACTTATGTTATGTCCACGTGGCTTATGTCTATATGCGAGCGTTCGTCACGTGATTTATTCGGTCAACTCTATGTTCGGTCTTTGCATGACGGAGCTGCCCCGGATGATTCGAGCTAAATTTAGATGTGCTGAGCTGTAACAAGTTTTGACCCTGGACGTTTAGGTTCGGCACGCGTCGGCCGGTTTTGCTCCAAGACTGGACGTTCAGAAATAAATGTTACACGTTCCCAAAACGGCAAATTCTCCGCACTTTACCAAACTCCACCAGCTCTAGCTCTGGGGTTTTTCTCGAGAGCGAGTCACAAACCAGTACATCCCAGTTCCAAGTCGTTTTCCAAAGTGATCCCTCGTCGATTTTGATTTCACCTGTTGTGACTAGATCGTCGTCTTGGGTGCGGGCCTCCACACATTCAACATCTGGCTTTCCAGCGCACTTGAAATATCTAAGTTCGATGGGCTGTTCGCTGCTTCCGAAGATGATATTATTATAGACAACAACCTGCTACAACTTCTCTGCGACAAGGGGCAGCAAATGCTGTTCGCGTTTCACTCAAATTAGGACACCCCGCAGGCCATCGTCCTATAAATTGAGGGCCATTAGTATCTACAGACTATCATTCAAACCGATTCTTTCTTACCGAACTCTCTTACAATGAGGTCTTCAATTCTCATGTCTGCTGTTGTGGTGTCAAACATTTTCGCAGTTTTCGGCACCCCCATCGCTGCACAATCCAACCCATCCTCCACAAATGCCGCCCCGACGGGCACTGCCACACCTGGCGCATTCAGCGACTCCAGTGTCCAGTTTCCATTCGCCTGCATAGCAAGCAGCATCCAAAGCTCGATTGGAGCTGGCCTTGGGCAGGGAGCAACCCAACAAGATGCTGCAAATAACGCCCAAAATAATTGCGGCACTGACTGCGACAATGTGCAGTGCGTACGGGATGGGTGTGTCTCTGGAGCGCTCGGTGGTTTGGACGGCCTGTTGGCACTGTTCTACGGTGTTGCAAATGGCGCAGACCCGGATGCAGCAGATAATTCGCTCAACGCCGCCCACGCCAATTGCACCAGCTCGGCAACGGACACGCAAGATCTTTGCGCCACTTATTTCACACAATGTTCTTCCTAGTGAGTTGCACGTGACTACGTTCATTGGATGCGTGTAGCTGACATCTCGCGCAATTTTCCCTCTACAAGATAATAGCTTGGGATCTCCACCGCTGTCTCTAAAGCAGAGACCTTTAGAGGGGGAGTCGTTATGGTGTACATAGTTCCCCGACGATTACATAACTGATTGTGAACGGACAATTTATTTTATGGACCCCAATTTCTATCGTGTGATCTTTTCTTTCAGTCTACATAATATCATCCTCCCAGCCATGCACTGCACTGAGAAGGACCCCCGAATACCCACCAAGATGTATGCGTCGGTGACAGAGTGATGTATGTCCCAATCCGGACATTTTCAGCAACCTCAAATTTCCTCATCTGTGTGTGTCGGAATCTGGACATTTTCGACACGGAGTCCGGACGTTTTGGCACGGTCCTAGGTTCCGACTGGCTCTTCGACGACCTCGGATACGCTGAATGAAGCCCTGTGAAGCCGCTGATTTACATGTTGCTAATGCTCCCTCATAATTGCGAGAATGACGTCAAGTCTCCATTGCACATGCGAACATTAAATCATTCTATCATATGCAGCTGCTTTCCTTACCTCTGCGCAACCAGCATAAACGATTGAAACATCATATATAGCACAGTTGCACTAAAATATTATTTTGCTATTAAAGAATTATTATGTAGTGAAATATAAAGTGAGCGGTGAGGATTATGTGTACTAACGGGCTTATTTACTACAAACACAAACCATTGCGATACAAGACATGTCCGTGAAAGAAAGAAAAAAAGAGTCCAACTCAAACCCAAACTAGACGGATGATTAACGAAACAAGTGGAAATTCCAGATCATACATTGGCGTGTATAATCTTTCATTAATCATGAGCAAAGACTCATCAAAGGTAAAGATACAAAAACTGACCCATTGCGCAAGCATGTGTTTTTGGCCGTTCGGCCGAGTGGCGCGGCTTCCCGCGACCAAGTTACTTCAAACTGGAAAAGCGTCGTACATGCGAGGCGGTTATCCATGTGTTGGACTGCGCTGCTGCTCTGTGCGGTTCCGCTCAAGCGCAGGCGATACAGCAGGTACAGCAGGTGTACGTGGCCACGTTACTACAAGCAAGCCGTCCTTTAATGTAAACGACAGAGTACTACCCTGTAATGGAGTCATGGTGAGTCCGAATGTTACAAATCGAGTCAATACAAGGTGGTGGGAACCAAACTCACTTGTGTACCAGGTGAAAGATTTATGACTCGACGGTATTTCCCATATTTGAACTCCTGTATGGGGTATTTGGCGGCAGCGAGCGCACTGTCTTCCGGTACGGGTGATCGGCGTTCACCCGAAACAATGAGTCGATCACCCTCACGATCTATGCTCAAGTCCTCTTTCTGTAATCCCGGCAACTCCAAAGTAGCGGATATTCGTGTCGATTGTGGGTCATCGGACACTTGCAGCCTGTGGATAGATGTTAGTAAGTTAATTTATACCAAGCATAGACAGAGACGCACCGAGGTTGCCAGAGTACTGGGGTCTGATTATCATTTGGCGCTATACGCGACCGCCTTTCCCGCTGAAGCCCAAGGTACTCGTGCACATATCTTGTGGCGAGAGCACGATCCAAACGTCTGAAGAAGTCCTGTTGCCGCTGACTATGCATCCTTGGTTGTTTGTGTGAAACGGTTGTAACTGTCATCAAAAAGCGGTTGCGGTGGCCTGCGAGGTCGTAGTCGCAAGACAATGAAAGGTGTAGTATGAAGTGGAGTCCGACAAGTTCCAGGTTTATATATCCCACGGCAAATGCCGAAACGGATCATCCAAATTCCAGTCGATGCCTGTCGATGCCGGCGAGTCATAGAACAACCCCGAAGGTCCGAAATGAGTCATAAAATCTTTCGTTCGTGGTGAATCCACGAAAAGGCCGGACCACTTAATTTCCTCTCAGGTTGCCAAGTCCCATGTTCCGAAGCACACGCAACGGAATGAGTGGCAGTGTTCGGCGCAGCACATACCGAGATTCCAAGGAAAGGCAGCTTGAATAATTCTGTCGGGGTACAAGGCATACCCGAGTTCCTAGCAATGCGAACGGGAGTTAGTTGGGTCCTTGTCCGTGGTCGGATGAAGTGAAATTCCGTCGGGTTCTGAGTGGACAAGCAAGTTTTCGACATATGCATGACATGGATGACAAGTCGATGACAGACAAAAGATTTCTTGTGGCGGTGCACACAGCACGCACAACTCCATCGCCTAATCGGGTAAGTTGAATATCGCAATTGCTGTGACAAATCTTGCCGCTCTCGTCCTTCTAGTTCTCATTTTTAAACTTCCATTTGTGGAGCTTGGTGGAGCGTGGAGCTGTTTTGGAACAAACGTCTAATAGCTTCATTAACTTATGTGAATAATGTAATGGTGGCCGGAAGCTTGTAATCTAAATCTTCGACATCACCGTGTGATGATGTAATCGTGTCGTATGCTCAAAGCCTCCGCCAGTTGTTTCTCCTCATTTGTGGCGTTGTCAATGGAATTCAAAGTTGTCAGTGCAAGAGGATTGACTTACTCCCGGTTCTCATCTCTTCGCAATGTCGTATATCCGAGGTATAAAGCAGTGTCATAGGTCATAAAATTTGAACGCAGCTGCAACTGGGTTGGTGGTGAACCCATAATACAAGCCAGAACTGCCATCTATGAACCTCAATGTTGTGACATCATTCACCATCCCAGTGAATCCTTGGCCACTTGCGAAATGCCGCCCCCCTCGGGCTCCGGAAACATGATCATCAGCCCAACAGGAATGATTTTGACGCAAGGATGAAACAAAGATGAAGCCCGAGGGATAACGTTAAACAGTCGTCTGGCGAGATGCCACCTCTCCGGAGCTCGGGGACATGATAATTAGCCCGAGAAACTGAAGCCTGAATGAATGCAAAAGGACGGAGTCCGAAGCCTGGATGATGAACATTGAGCAGTCTTCCCGGCATCAGAGTCCTAGCCGCACTGGATCGGCAAGGACATGAGCCTAGCAAACCGCTTTGCGAGGCCTTTATCACAAGACATTCCCGGCCCACGGTCCAAAGGAGTCCCTAAGCAATCGAGAAAATAATCTCAACCGACCTCGCATTTACATAACTTCCGAGCTTGACGTCGATTTTATGCAGGCTGCCTTCGGACTACAAAGGTTGCGAGAGGTTGCGTCGCCCTCCACGTCATCAAATTCTCGCTCCGAACCTACAAATTCTCTGCATCGTGTCGTATTGCGTGGCATTGCACCACTGCGGACAAGATTGAATAGCGTGATGGCTCCAACACCGGGCCCGTCGACTATTGAACGTACTGAGATGCGTCAATCGGCACCAGCAGCGTCAAAACCAGTTTGCCAGTGCTCTGTAACAAAATATATCAATGACAGTTGTGGGTCAAAAGTGCACATATTACATAATGTGTTACCTGGCCGGGCTGCCCCTTGTACAGTCGACAATGATTACAATGGTTGGAGATGATGATCGTGAGAGGTTAACGTTATTGACAAGATGGTGGGAGACGGCGACTCTCAAAACACTTTGGGCAAATTACAGGCTGCGCCACAATTTGTGACTGTTGTTCCACTTGGCAAATAACAGTGATGAGTAAAGTGGTATTTGGTACGTATTTATCCTTTCACGAGTATACAAAAAGGCTAACTAACAGTGTCGCAGTGGGCAATGTGCCCTACAACATGGGCGAGGTACGTGTAATTTCAATCAACAGTGTATCTTGATTAACGAACATATGACGCCCAGGACCAACTTATCGACGTCTTCAAGTCTGTCGGTCAGGTGGTCGGATTCAGGCTTGTATTTGACAGGGATACAGGAAAACCTCGAGGCTATGGCTTCTGTGAATTTGCGGGTACTTTTAATTCCATTCGTGCGATCTGCAAAAGTTGGATTGTGTCTGACATGAAACTTCGGTCTCTTTCTGTTATTGCTGCAACGCTGCCTCAAAAACGACATGTCCAATTTCTCGTGCCTTCCAACTTCACCACTTCTGCTGCTATCAAGATCACGAAACAGCGGCATCGGCAGTGCGCAACCTCAACAATGTAGACGTGGGTGGCCGTCCCCTGCGTATTGATTTGGCCGATTCGGATCCGTTTTTGGAAGGCAAGACTACGGTCCGCGGTGAATTGGTCGACAGTGGTGAATCCAGGGCGCAATGGCGAGAACGCGAACGGGACGACTTTCGAAGCGGACCGCTAAAATCACCTCCAGATCCTAACGCCTTTATGGCGGGTTTACCTGCGGGTGTGCCAATACCCCCAGGTTCAACCTCGTTAGATACTATCAGCAATACACTGGGGACCATGAACCCAGGTCAGCTCATTGAGGTGTTGGCGCAGATGAAGGTGCGTTTTATTTGCATATCTACTCGGTTTTTGCCTCAGCTCTGCGGTTATACAGGCATTTGTGATCACACATCCCGAACAGGCACGGACCTTGTTGATCACTCATCCACAACTAGCGTACGCATTGTTCCAAGCATTGTTACTCAACAAAATTGTTGACCAGGGTATTCTCGCTGTGAGTTTACTTTTCCGCCATTTTCGCATAATCACTATAAATGCAATCTTGTCAGCGTATGCTAGCAGCGACTACTGGTGGGAACCCTAGTGTCAATCCCAATCCGTTAGGACCAGGCCCACCACTCCCACCGCCCCGCGTACAACCTCCCTTCCCTCCCGGTCCCATCCACACGCCACAACCTATCATGCCACCGCCTTCCATGCCCCCTGCGCATTTATATCAGCAGCAACCTCAACACCCGCCTCCCATGAACTTACATCAACCCCCAGCATTCTACAGACCTCCGCCGCCTCCTCAAACTGTGCCCCAACAGGGTCCGCCTCAAACTGCGCCTAACCCTGCCATCGACCCGGCTCAAAGAGTACGTAGACTTGTTAGTGATTTATTTCTTAAGGCGTGATACTAACATTTCCTGCCGTAGCAAATGTTGATGCAAGTTTTAAGTTTGACGCCTGATCAAATAAACGCACTGCCGCCAGATGAGCGAAACGCCATTCAACAATTGGTGAGCCTTAATGTCATCTCGACTTCTGACATAATTCCCTGACGCAAAGGACGAATATAGCGCAATCAATTCATTGGAGGCATCACAGTTTAGTGAACACAAACAAAACATCTACTATATGGTTATGATCGTTGTTAAGCGAGAACATCAAGGAGCAAGCTCAAGCGTCTCATGTTCGTCAATTATACAAGCTTGTTCTGTAAACTCCTGGACGTCTTCAAAATAACCAGTTTCTTGGCGATCTCGTCTAGTGGCTCCTTTTCTCCTTTTGCTTTGGTGCCGATGTCGTCCCTGTTCCTGACGTTGACGGATCGGCTCTCGAGCTCCTCTTCGCCCACCACTATAATGACATAAACCACAAAAAAAAACATGTGCTTGGTAAACATGCACGCTATGCCATTGTTGTATATTAACGTAGATAACGCACCGAGAATGAAGTTATATTGGGCGATTTCTCCGTTACGGATCTTCTTCTTCAGCGTTTCTGCACTGTTGTCGACATCCGCGTAAAGGCCTAGGCTGGAGAGGTGCTCCGTGACTTCTGATGCGTAGTTATTCTGCGCGCATTAAGTCAGTGAAAGAGCCCAACAATCAAATATGACATACAAAGGGGACGGCAACAGGAATCACGAGGACTTGACGGGGCGACAGCCAAAAGGGCCTAAAAACAGTAACCTTAGTCGTCGTCTAATGATGCAGGAGCTCATCACTAACCACTTTCCAGCAAAGTGCTCAGTGATGATAGCGATAAAACGCTCTAAGCTACCCAAGATCGCGCGATGGATGATGACAGGCCTTGAAGGAGGCTTGTCAGGGTTGACAGCTTCCTCTGCCGACCGATATTTGAGATTGAAACGTCCAGGAAGCTGGAAGTCGAGTTGAATTGTCGCACATTGGAAAGATCGACGGAGGGCATCGCGAATAGTGATGTCCACCTTGGGACCATAGAACGCCCCGTCACCAGGATTGAGATTCCATTTGCCAGGATAATGCTTATCGAGCGACCTTGTGAGTTGCTGTAAAAGAGTGTTAGTCAAAGGTACTAGCTCATGCAGTTTGAGGTGCGCATACGTCTTCCGCCGCATTCCAGGTCTCGATTGTTCCTAGGTAATTCTCTGGGCGCGTGGAGAGCTCAAGGCTGAATTCGAATCCAAACAGACCATAAACATGTTGCATGAAGTCGAACAAAGCACTAATCTCCTGCTCGATCTACCATCCCGGTCAATCTCAACTGGTATCATGGCTCACAATCATTAAAAAAACGCACCTGTGACGGCATGCAAAATACGTGCGTGTCGTCTTGCATGAAACGCCTCACACGCGTCAAACCCGTCAATGATCCAGAAGCTTCGTTACGATGGACAATGCCAAACTCGGCCATCCGAATGGGAAGCTCCTTGTAGCTCCGGTCTCGCGCGTCAAAAATCAGACAGTGTCCTGGGCAGTTCATAGGTTTGAGGGCCCATTGCTCTTTCTCGACATCGAGTAGGAACATATCATCTTTGTAGTTTTGCAAGTGGCCAGAGGTCTCCCATACTTTGCAATTGTACATGTTGGGCGAAATGACTGCGCGTAGCATTATCGGCAGGAGTATCCAAAGGTAGCTGTACTCTACTTACCTTCCTGATATCCTCGCTTGTAGTATTCAGACTGCAAATATCGGTCAGTCTTATAACTAGAGAAAGTAGAGTGTCAGCGCACCCTCATCAACTCAAGGAGCGTATTATAAATGCGCGTTCCGTGAGGAAGGAAGAAACAGCTTCCAGGGCTAAGATCATTGAAAAAGAACAGCTCTTGCTCTCTTGCAATTTTCCGATGATCCCGTCTGGCTGCCTCTTCCAAGAACTTCTTGTAGTCCGCTAACTGCTTCTTATCGGGGAATGAGATACCATAGATCCGCTGGAGGGAATCATTCTTGGCATCCCCGAGGAAGTAAGATGCGGAGTTCTTTGTGATTGTAAGTCAGTTGGATGCAATTACAAGGACTAAGGCGGATTTCTAAACGCACCTTTGTGATCATGAGCGCTTTGATCTTGCCCGTATGCGGGATATGTGGACCGACGCAGAGATCGACCATGGGTCCACATCGGTATACCGTCGTAGATGTGCCATCAGGTATCTTGGATTCGATGAGGTACTTTTTGTATTTATTGTACTGTACTGGCTGTTAAGTCTGTGTTGATATTAACGAATGGAAGTTTATCTCACGGAGAACATCTCGAGAAGAGTCTCTTTCGATACGACGAGTCGTTCAAACTTTTGTTTGTCTTTGATAGCGCTTTCTGAGACTTTCTCTAGGGCGGGGTAATCTGCGGTCGTGACCGCTCTGAAGGGAAGGTGAATATCGCATGACGATCAAGGATATGGTGATTCCGTACCTATCCTCCATGGCCATCTCATAGAAGAATCCGTCGTCTGTGGGTGGTCCGATGCATAAATGGCATCCATAATGTCGCTCGGCGGCTTCACCGAGGACATGAGCAGATGAGTGCCAGAATACACGTTTACCTGTGAATATTATAAGTTCTATTCTCTGTAGTAGATATGATGCGTACCCTCGGGGTGCTCAAAATCTAGAAATTCGAGACTAGATGGACCTTCCAGAGGTCGTTCTAAATCCCATACATCCCCATTTACCTGCCGACATGCTAGTTATGTTGTTGAACGGCATCTGGTACTGGAAAAACTCACCTTTGCAATGACGATTCGTTCAGATAAACTTTTTGAGATCTCCTTGGCCACATCCATCGGACTGGTCTCCCAGCTCTTCCCTTTTCGCTCTGAGCCATCTGGCATGGTGATCACAATGTCTTCACGGGGTTGAGCTACAGCAAATACATCTCAAAACGTATTTTGACCGTCCTCTGAGAACATCCCTTACCCTTGACAAACTCATCGTGCTCTGCCTTTAGCTTCTCGAATATTTTGATGCGGTGATCGATGAATCCAGGTGCAGGTTGCAGCTACGCGATACTCAGTTTGAAGTCACGATTCCACGGCCAACGCACGCACTTCAAGAGGATACGCAGCAGATGCTGCATTCTTGTCCTTCTTGTCCTTTGGTTTTTGCTCTCCCTCGTGCGCGTGAGGTGCTTGAAGTGCAGAGAGTTGCGCTGGTTGGGACGTAGATGTGATAGGTGCAGCCATCGTCCTGATTATCGGAAGATAGGATGAGTGGGATCGACAGATGGGAACGGGGTGTATATTACAGAGATACTTTGACCGTAGAAGTCGGCCTAAATATCTTTGCATACAATACAAGTCGATTCAGATCGAGTCACAGATTTTCTTTCGACCAATTTGGAAGTCAGAGCACCGCCTCAGGCAAAACGAACTTGAATCGAGCTATGTGATGCTGCAACAACGGACAAGTATACCAAGATCGCACATGCTACTTTCAGGTTCCCCATCAAGCAATATTGTGGCCAGATGCCTCAGCTGTTTTCGAGCGTCAACTAGCTCTGAGTCATTGTATTCAAACGCCGCTATTATTTCTGGTGTCAATGATCACTCTGACATCGTCGCAGGCGTTCAAGAGAATGACCAACCTTGAAATGACGAATCTTTTACCTCATTTTACAGTAAGTGACCGGTCAACTAACAGGAGCGAATTTGGACGCCGTGAGACGGTGACTCTCTTTCTTATAATCCTGAAGCCTTTTACCCTCTTCCAAGGCACTCCTGGCATGGTTGGAATAACTGGCATATCAGCAGATCCCCGCTACAATTTTGTGGTACATGATAGGGACTTCCCAAACAATCTGAAGCCTCTTACCTCTGCCGACAATCAAGTCTCGACCAGTACAAAATGAGACAAATCAGAGACCGTCATCCTACCGATTACGATGCTGTTGATTTTTTCAGGATATTATATATAATCCCTAACGTTTTCGGTGTAGATGGTGCAGATGTGAGTGAACCAGGAGAAGCTAACAAGGAGAAAATCTCAGTCGCTTGGGGCCATGTCCAGATTTGGAACTTCTTACGCTGCGAGTACTGTTGGTCTACGAGGTATACACTTACACTATATATTTTTAACCCTACGACGGTTTCCCCTGTTATTCGTGTTTATGAAGGTACTGCACGAGCTTCGACGCAGTGCATTGGCGTGGTATGGTCAGTAGGTATGTAATAGCTCTAAGCTAGGTGGGATTGAGAAGGAAGCAGGTGAGTATGTTGACAAAGAGCTTTGGGATGGAATATTGCATAACAAGTTTACCATAGCAACGGGTAAACCGGCGCTTCTCAAGGAAGTAGGGTAACTAAAGATGGCCTCTTTTTCCCCGTTGCCGAGTCTTCTGGTTTTTCAGTTAATGACCGTTGCTGAACTGGCAATAGATGATGTACTGGTGAGACAGCTCTTGATGTTCGATGTCTCGGCAGGTCTACCTCTCCTTACCACCTCATCTCTTTCTCCTACATCTCCTATCACTGAGGGTCGTACCCACTCGCATGGTATCTTTGGTGACTCCGCTCTCAGCGTTCGTGCTAGCACCCCAAGAGATGTTGGGAAGACGTTCTCTCCTCAAGAACGACATAAAATGTGTCATGCCCAGTAATATTTGAGCAGGATCGAAGAGACGATGCTGGTGCGATGCATTAACGAAGACATGTGTCCGAGGCAAAAACAATATAATCTGGTGCGATGTATTTTCCAGCTCTACACGGTGACTTACTATTGTGGTATTTTGATTAAATGATTCCAAACGGCACCCAGACACTGGACTGGCTGTGTACATATGATACAAGCCTACCGCGGTTCCTTGTAGTCTCACTGTCCAACTTGGTTAGTCGTTACTCTCATAAATATTTATTGTCTTCTACGGACAGATATTTTTAGTATCACCGTGGATTGATCGTAGCCCATAGAAACATACCCTGCTCATTTTCAAAAGCCAATCATCCGTGCTCATACACTTGTCAATATCCACCGACTTAATTTTGCTCGTGCGCCACCTTGCTCACAACAAATTGACATCGCTGACCTTCTTCTGAAGGCTCATGCTCGTCATAGCACCCGCTGTAAGTAGTGGTATTCCGCGAATCCTGCTGGAAAACAATACGTGACTTGTTGTGGGTTAAATACGGAGACCATGTCGGGGAGCGTGCGAGCTTGTGGGTATTAGGGTCGCCACTGCGCACGAAAGAGAGCCAGTATGCGATGAGCTCTTCTGCGAAGGCAACCTCGACAGGTGTCATTGGTGTGAAAGTCGTACTGCCATTAAAGCTATTTGAATGGGCGATGTTGTCCTGTCTTGAGCACAATACTCGACCTACGAGCGAAATAGGTGTATCATACCTAGTGTTGGTACCCAAAAACATCATCCAGTTCTCAGCTGCATGTGCAACGGAATCGGAACCACTGATAGGATTTGGTTGATTATAGCGATACGTCCATGTATTCAATCCCCTCTGGGCATAAGCTCCTCCCATAGCTTCTCGCTGGTCAACGGGACACATATCAGAAGGACCATATCTCCGCACATGATAAACAATTTGAAGCTCACAGCGCAAATCAGTTCAGGCTCCCCCGTGGCAACTTGGAATCGTTGGTCTTCGCTGGTAAACTCATCTTCGGGATATACCTTCAAAAAATCCTCGAGGTCTGCGCGATTGAGCTTCGGGAAGAATGTCTTTAAGGACGCTGTAATGTTTCCTCCCCGGGCAACAGTCTCGTTGGACGTTGCCCTAAAATCGGTCCAATGAGCTTACATATATAACAGACTGCTAGAATATGTACATACCCAACTACGAGTGGAACCCGTGCAGAGTTACCTGCTAGAATTGATCTTGTTGGAAGATCTGTTATAATCTTGCCATCGAGGACAGGGAGAAATATTTTGTATGATCCATTACTTAGATCGAATGAGCATGAATTACTCCCAACTATGACAAGCTCGTACAATTGTGCAGATGTTGAAGCGTCCTGTGCTCGAGCCAAAGTACTGACGCTCGCATTGCGTAGACAAGCAAGCTGAGACTGAACAGGTCCTGATCCGCAACCCGCTCGCAACGCGTAAAATTCGAAGAGCGGCTGTCCTAAATTGTTAGTTGTTGGACTGGTATGCGGTCCAATAGGCATAAGTATGTTTACCTTCTGTTCTTCAGGCGTCGGCAACGGAGCTCGATAGACACTTTGGGCGATAGCACCCGAGAAGAGCTCCCGGCTTTCATGAGCGATCAAATGTAATAGCACGGAACTACCACCAGCACTTTGTCCATTAATTGTGACACGACTTGGGTCACCTCCAAACGCATGAATATTCTTTTGGACCCATCGAAGTGCCTGTATCTGATCTTGGAAGCCAACATTAAAATCACCATTGACAGATTTGTGGAATGCTGGCACAGATAGAAAGCCGAAGGAGTCGAGACGGTAATAGACGGAGACAATCACAACGTCAGGACTTTGATGAACCCAATGGTCAAAGGGCCAGTTGCGTGGATTTCCATAAGCATAGCCTGAAATCCGTTGAACTCAAAACTGATGTGAAAACAAGTCACATACCTCCACCATGGATATACACGAGTACAGGCACTCGTCACGTATACGATCATATTAACAGAAGTAAAGGAATGTCAAAGTAAAAAGGCTCACGTCGACTATCTTCCCCAGCTCCAAATGGTGAATATATATTGACATTGAGGCAATCTTCACTGCCGGCTCCTCCAGCATCGCCTTCTGTATTAAAGGCCTTCACTAAATCTTGCAGTTCGAACTAATTCACACACGTACCTCCTGTGCTTCCCTGTACACAAAAGTTTGGGTACTGTGTCGCATTTACGACCTACAAATCAAATAAGTACAAAATCTTGATTTCGCAGAACGTGTTCATCCCTTTCCCTCGCTCTCTTGATTGAGACGCGTAGTATTTAGTGGCAATGGTGCCCGAAACCTGCGATCGCCTAAGGGCGGTTCGGCGTAAGGAACACCAAGGTAGGCCACAGTATTTGGATATGAACGATTTCCTAGGTAGCAGACATAGCCCACATCTACAATAGCACCTGAGAATGACGATTCAGAAGACCCGACCGATGAAGCAGTTCCACGAGAAATCAGGGTAGATGCGAGCAAGCACGAGAACGAGATAAGTATACTGGGCGTAGTTAAATGAAGCAATATAGCCGCTAGGCTCTGGGAGGCGTTTTGACATCAGCGGGTTATCGTACTTAGCACCACAAGGCATGACAAAATAATGCTGACCCTTGGCCGACCCTGTGCCGTTTTCAGCCGACAGCGATGCACTACAGCAAACTATGTACCCGAATAGAATCAAGTTAGAACCCGAAAAGACACGGCAGACCACAGTGGATATAACTTGTCCGCATATGCATTAGCAATCCTTGTACATATTTATAATAGTTTAATTAATATGGGATGCTTACATATCCTTCCGCATATTTAAAATTTGCAAAACAATAATTGATGTCCGCATATGCAATGGACAATTGAAAATATGTGGGCCTTTCATATTTGACCGGACGGTACTCCATTTGGTAACTATTACTAAGTGGAGTACCGTCCGGTCAAATATGAAAGGCCCACATATTTTCAATTGTCCATTGCATATGCGGACATCAATTATTGTTTTGCAAATTTTAAATATGCGGAAGGATATGTAAGCATCCCATATTAATTAAACTATTATAAATATGTACAAGGATTGCTAATGCATATGCGGACAAGTTATATCCACCGCGGTCTGCCGTGAGACACGCAACTCTGTTCTGGCCGCGGCCCGATCTTTACCTCCCAGGTACAGTTATCCACGTGTCACTGTAACACCCAAATGATAAATTTGTAATGGTCAGTGGGCACATCCACTCGGCAAAAACTTTAGGAGACAGAAACTTTAAAAAGTATATAATGAATCCATATGCAATATATCTAAGGCTAATATGTAGAAATGACTGTTGCAGAACCAATTTTTTGGTGTTACATTGACCAGTTTGGGCCAAAAACTCAAATTGGGATTTTACACTTCTCAAAGCTGACTCAATTGCACAACAGCAACACAATCTTAGCATTATTTTCTGGGTCAGAATATGTTTACAAGATGCATGCAGGTATTTTGAGAGAAAATTTGGAGTGATATGAGATGAATGCAACCGGATACACTCTGTTCAAAAGTGTTACAGTGACAGGTACTGTTACAGTGGCACGTAGATAACTGTAACGGCTCGGTTACTAGGCGACACCAAATATATGTGTCGGCTGGCCCGAGTCATGACGATGCCTGTAGGGACCGTGTCTGGGGCTAGGAGGACAATACATCAAAAAGTCACGGGATCACTAGAATTTCTCTCAAACAAATGTTTGATTTCACACTGTACAATTTGGATCAATATGATACACAACCGACGAAATTTTCGTTTCGTCACCTTGCTCGGGGGAGGCCACGAAGATGCTCCAAATCTACTGCAGAACGTCTAGCATTTTGGCGGTGGTTGGGTAAAATTTAGCGGTGAATACACTGGAGTCAAGATTAGCGGTTTACCGACGAATTGGTCGGAACTGTACAGTAAATCCGTACTTAAGAAATATGAATGTCAGTAGCGAATAGGAGGTTGTGCGTCTCCGATCATAGCATAATGGTGCATAAATGAGGACCATCTATCCTCTAACATCACGCCTTCTCCCGGCGGATTAGTAGGCCCTGGTGCTGGATTGGAGTAAGTCATCCCTGCTCCATAGTAAGACGATTCGGGAATTTCGCGATAAAGACCTTCCCAATTCGACGGGATGTCTGTCGACGTCGACATAGGATTATTCACCGCATAAATGGATCGAGGCTGCGGATCGCTGCGGTATGTAGAGCCAGTGATGGACGGAACCATCACCTCGGGGGGCGAAGTATGGAGGTGGGGTATCGATGGAAGACGAATACCCGAAGGGAGCGTAACAGGAGCTGCAGTGTTAAGTGGACGTTTCGGCAGGACTAGTCCAGTTCGGCCTCCGAAAATCGCAAGTTCGTCGAAAGACTCGACAGGTGGGCAACCCGTGTTGACCCCTTTAGGATTGGACTGGCGTGACTTTTCGCGCATCCCCAACAGTATAGGCTGTCGAAATGGCTTTGTAAATTGTAATGACAGAAATGAATACAAAAGTACCGACCAGCGCCCTCAACGCACGACTACTGGATTCGGCCGCGTTCTGGAATAGCAAACACGTATCGTCAAGTTTCTCCAGGGGAGATGGTTCAAGGTTTGCGTTCACAGCACGAATGGCAACCGTTCCGATTATGACCTGAATATCAATTTAAATTTGGATTGAACCGTTGACATTTATGCAAAGTGGCCTACCGCGGCAACAAATGCATTGGACCAAATCCTCCACACCCTTGCAACGAGTCGCGGCCGTTGAACATAGTGGTTTCTGGTGATATCGAGCACGGCGCAGGCGCATTGATATGCAGCGACAAAAGATTGACTATGAGCGCTTTGCAATGGATTCGTTGGATTATCTGTTAAAGCCTGTGCAAAGAAACCTCTATGTAGGAACATAAGGGCTAAGGACCGCGTTGGTGCAAATCAGTACCGGCTGAAGTCAAAGCACGTAGTGACGACGTACTGAGTTCAGAATAATGTGAGCGGACAAAAGATTGCATCGATGTTGAAGGTCGCTGGGGGTCGAGCGGTGAAGAACATGATGGTATATCGAAGTCACGAATTTTGTGATCAAGTTCCATGATGGTTCGATAGGACGGTGGATTTGAGGCGAGGATTGCCTCAGTTACTGGCATTAGACACTCGATTGTAAAGTGATAGCTCCATACGCCAACTGCACACCAATGTTAGACAGACTTCCTAGGATAATATTGAATAACCGTACATCCCAGTGGCGCGTCACCTGTCTCGTAGTTTTTCTCATCATCTTCAGATGGTATATGGCAGTCTATGAATGGCTTCGAGATGGTTGGAGGACGGCCGGTGACCAGACTCTGAGAAAAAACTCATGAATGAACCGGGGCCACCACAAATAAAAAATTGCTCGCCTGCCAAAGAGTAGGTTGTAGTAAATTCCAGAAATAAGCCCGCCTATCGTACGCTTCTTTGCCTTCGATACCCCATAGCGACGGGTCCATATCTACCATACGTCAATATCACGGCACAACGGAGTGTCACACAGTAACTCACGAAAACCAATCTGTGAAGAGATGGATATCAGCTTGTGTTGCAACAAGGAATTGGGATATCAATCTTACACCGAGGGCAACCTGCCCAGCAAAGTTCAAAAGAGAATAAGAATGCTCTAAATTCGATTCTTTCCCACTCATGCCATTGTATATACTCATGAGGTGTAGGCATTTGATCGTGACAATAGACCGGGTTGCCAGTACCGACTGAAGGCTAACTGCTGCTCGGGCAAGCCTGTAATAATGTTGCGCCTCCGCATCATAAGGTTCTAGATTCAGATCCACAAGTGCACCGATCCCTAACGCGATCAGTAAAAGGGCAAGGTCATGAGGGCCATACGTTCGTGCACGCGTCCGATTTGGCGCGTAGACTGCTGGAATGAGCTCTCCTATTAAATGCTGCCTAGAGACGATGGAGAACATCCAAGTAAGGTGTTCCAACAGCATTTCGCAGAGTGCAGTTGCTCGCGCCATCGACGGTAGAAAAGATTCTATCGTGGTTTGCACCGATTCTGTGGCAATGCCCTTTGGTGTTAATGGGAACGAATCGTAGAAGATGTTTATTTCTTGGGGTAAATAAGAGGGATCGATTTCTTGGAGGATAGCCGCCCTTTGCTTGTGCGGTAATTCAAATTCCTTTGCTTTCTGATATATAAGGTCAGAGGTGCTTCTGAAATCAATACATTGGCTACGCGCTCACCAATAAAAGGCTCTACAGGCAAATTAAGAAAGCCTTTTTCAGGAAACACTCATACAGCGCGCAAGGACATACCTCTGAGCCCCCAGAAGGCCCGAAAAAGCGTGAAGCTCCGTGATCGCCGTCCATGTGCAAACCACCGAATGCGTCGGTCAGTCCGGCACAGCTATTGCTGTTCGATCTTTTCGTTTCTTCTGATTCTGCTGTGTCGTCGTCAAGTATGAGTGGATGAGCAAGCAGAGGATGTAGCTGTTTTGAGTCGGTTGACTGAATGATCGCCAGTGCATCCTCTAAGGAATGCATACGTTCTTCCATCTTTGTCATTTTGCGACGAAGGTGATCCTCCGCCGCGAGTACAAACCTGAAAAAGTACTCCAGTACTGCAAGCAATTCCGTTTCATTCGGGCACCCACCGACTGCCATCACCGGGTGGAAGAGTTTCTGGATGGATAAATCAAGGCATGTTCAATCATCGTGAAGAACAAAAATCACCATTTGGACAGAGAGAACTTGTCCCGCGCTTCACACTTGAGTATCAATGGAATTGGTACACAATGGAAAGGTAGTAAGAAACCAACGTAACGAAGAAGAAGTTTTGACAGACCAAGTAGAGCACGGTACAGTCCTGTCGCATTTCACTTTCAAACGTCTGCATTCCGCGCATGCTTGGGACTGAATAAGTTCATACTACCAGCCTGAGCCCGAAGGTGAAGTATACCTATTTCTCCCCTTTGTCGCCTCGCCTCTTTTCTGCCTGTGGACATGTGCGCTCTTCAAGTCGTTGAGCGAATATCAGCGTGGTTCAACCGATTATGATGGCAAAGATCTAAAGAAGGGCGTGACACTGTATTTGCACTTAGTAACAAGGGATAAACGATTCTACTGTAAGGTCCAGGACCTGTTTCACAGATCTTATCAGACGATGAGTTGGAGCAAGGGGCGCATCAATTCTCACTCTCCGGAAATCAACATGATTAAATAAATTTATACCATTTTATTGACTATGGACGTCAAACGTTGAATTTCTGCTCATAGCTGGAATGAAAACCGCCTCCTTTTCACCGCGGCTGTTCATGCTCTGCGATATATATGGGAATTGATAGCCTACTCGCTGGTGGTTTACAGCCTAACGACAATCTGCCGGGTCGAATAAGCCGTGGGCGCCCGAGGAAAACACGTGTTTACATGGTAATGTATATTATGTAGTGCTTACGGTGATCGTCGTATATCCATTAGGCTACATAGCAGTCCACAAGTCAGCATTTTACATAAAGCTGTCGTAAACAGTAGGACCCTGACCAGTGCGCTCTGCTGTCGATTTATCTTGTGTAGTTGGAGCGGTCATGTTCTCAGCGGCGGGTGGTTGGGAATCAACAGGTTTCTGATCATTCTGCGGCTTGTCGCGATCGAAGGAATCCTCATTGAACGAATCGTCGCAACAGCTGTTGCAGCATCCGGCCTGACCACTTGTCCCGCAGCAACCATTCCCACCAAATGCTTCTGCTCGCCGGAATTTGTAAATCACCTGTTCGATCAGGAGAATTAAGGGTCATCATGCATACTTTGGTCACACCAGGCTTGCAAGTTCGAAAAACAACATAGAGCTGCAGATATCGATGGGCACCGCGGAAGCATTCAGATTTAGCGAAATGAGACGAACCGCAGAGTGCACCGATAATACCACCTTCCTCCGACATTTCTTGTGTTTAAGGATTTGGCTAAAGATGGTGGTTGTACGATCAAAGCCCTGGACTTTAATCTATGTAAAATTCTTTTTGAAGGTGTAGTTCAACACATTTTTGACTAACGTTTTTGCCAAATCAAAAAGAAAATGAATTTATTCCATGTGCATACGGTATGTAAATACAAAAGTAGAAACGTATGCGAAAATTGAAGCATGAGAGCAAGTAGATGCATAAGAGCATAAGGATAAGTTGGGTAATCGCGTAATAGGATCGTGAAGTTGTCGTTAGGTTATCAAATCGTTAATAGTAAGGATTAAACAGGGCATCGTCCCCCTTATCTGTTGTATGAGTCGCGAGGTGACCTCGGTCCGAATAGTCCAGGGCTACCTCTGTCTGGAACGAGGAGGGTAGGTTCAACGGATGGGGGTGTGGGGGCCATGTTGGGATCAGCTGCAGAAAACAATGACAAATGAGGTCAAGAACAAACACGAGAGCCAAATCAACGTACGTTGCCATGTCGCCCAGGACGTTACTTGAGCCCTTGGATCGTGGGGAGCTATATGGGCGTGGGGCGGAGGGGCTGGGGCTACGGATGCGGGTGGGGGTGCGTCAGGATTCTTCTTCTTTTGTTTGCGAGGGGTGCGTTGGGTCACGGTTCTCCAAGCAGGCTTCGCGGGTGCCTGCTCTTCGTGAGGAGGTTCTGGAGGAGGTCCATCGGCAGGACCACCGGGACCACCAGGACCAGTGGGAGGTTTCCTGTAGCAAATAAATTACACGCAAAGCAATGTAATGGATCAAATACATACCAGTCAGGATCGAACTCGCCACCTGGACCATATTTAGATTTCATGCACATCAAGTAACCAAGCTCGCTGCGCGTATAAAGAATGTCAGACCTTGCAACAAGAGGCTGCTGACAAAACTCACAATTGCAAGCTTCGTCTTTCTTCACGCAATTTTCCTACTTCACCTAACAGCATCCGCACTTCAGACGCCAATGCTTTACTGAATTCATCAAGATACTGAGAGTATCTGTCAGATGACGTTGACAAACCAGAGAAAACAACTTACTCCTTGAACATTGAATGGAACTTGTTCTTGAGCCGTGCTTCGAACGGCTTCAATAGTCTCCTCATGTTGTCTAGCGCTATCAGCACGCCAGTCTTTTGAATAAAAAGTATATTAAAAGAACGTTTGTAGGGAATGGTAAATATTACTCACTTTCCGATAAGTTATTTAAGAGTTCCCTTTGCTCTGCGTTCTGCTTTTGAAGTTCCTCTAGCAGCTTCTCAATGTCTGCAAGAAAATTGGTGAGTGCCCACAGGAATGAATAACATGCGACTCACCTGGCTTGCCTTCGTTAGCGAGTCGTGCCTCCTCTGCTTTGATCTTGTCCACTTCGCGATCTTCGACAATTTTTGCGACCATATCGTAAAGATCTTGCATCTTAGAATCTTTGTGCTCTCGTCTCGTTTGCTTCTCGGTCCACCGTTCATCCATCAACTCCTTCTTTCTAGCACACTCCTCTCGTTGATCTTGCACCAAATTCGTGATATCGCCCAGTTGATTTCTGACGGCCTCGTCCCGCTCCAACGATTCCATCCTTTCTCGTTCTCGAGTTTCAGCCTCCTCAGTGATCCTCTGCTGCCTTTCATTCTCTAGCTCTTCGCGAACTCTGGCCAACTCCTCTTCTAAAGCTGAGATCTTGGCTTGACATTCTTCTTCAGCTCGTACTCGTGCTGCATCTTGCTCGGCTCGAAGGCGTTCCCGATCAGCAGCCGCTGCTTCCCGTTCCCTTGCCAATTCCTCTCTCTCCAACCTCACGGTCTCCATGATATCGTCAGCGTGGCGGGACGCTGCATCTTGAGCAGCAGTGTGCATGGACTCATGGATCGAGGTCGGCCGTGTAGGAGGAAGTGTGTCCGGGGGACGAATCTCAGCGATCGATTCCTCCAAACGATCTTTCAGCTCTTGATAAATGTCATCCCTACGTTGATTAGCATCTTGGTCTCTCCTCGCCTCATTGTCCAAAAAAATACGGTCTCTTTCATCTTCGTTATGGCGGAAGTGGGACTCTCTTCTGTCCTCAGCCTCCTCAGCATCACGCGCGATTTCCATCAACCTATCTTCTGCATGACCAACCGGTCCACCTACGGGTTCGTCACCTCTGTCTGGTCCAACAGGTTCATCGCCTCTGCCTGGTCCAACGGGTTCATCGCCTCTGCCTGTTGCAAAGGGTTCATCACCTCGACCTGTTCCAACGGGTTCATCACCTCTGCCTGTTGCAAAAGGTTCATCACCTCGACCTGTTCCAACGGGTTCATCGTCTCTGCCAGTTGCAAGGGGCTCGTCACTTCGGCCTGTTCCAACGGGTTCATCACCTCGGTCTTCTTCCTGGTAGTCCGTCCCCTCTGTCACAGAGCGAGGGGGAACATGAACAATACTCCTAGGGCTGACCCGACCACCCGACGGCAGCCGCGTTGATGGTAACCTCGCTGATGGTTGCTCGGCGGCGTCACGATCACTTGTGGCTGGGCGAGTCCTTACAGCAGGAACGGTTGGACTTGCGGCAGGAACGGTTGGACTTGCGGCAGGAACGGTTGCGACACGTCCAGGGGGTGGCCTAGCGCCATCTTCTGCTCCGCGGACCTCATCTTCTTCAGGGAAAATAGGTTCCGTGCCTGGTGTCCGGCGAATATGTTCAGCCAACCTGCGCCTGGGAGATCCTCTCTCATCGTCTTCGTGTATGACAGAGGGCACAGGGCGCTGAGCAACTGTTGCTTGAGTAACTTTAGCTTGAAGTCAGTATGGCACATTGGAACTAATTAGCGAACTTACTTGGACGTGAAGGAATTCTCACAAAGTGCGGTTCGGGCGGTTCGCTGCCGCCATGTCCTTCAATATGAACAATAGTGGGAGGAGAACGCCTGCCGCTGGGTGGATAATCTGGGGTGGGTGAGCGAGGAGTATGGGTGTAAGTAGGTCGGCGAGAAGGGCCGGGTGGATAATCTGGGCTGGGTGAGCGATGTGTAGTAGGTCGGCGGGTTGGTATATATTCTGGGCTGCGTGAGCGATGCGTAGTAGGTCGGCGGGTTGGTATGTATTCTGGGCTGCGTGAGCGATGCGTAGTAGGTAGGCGGGTTGGTATGTATTCTGGGCTGCGTGAGCGATGCGTAGTAGGTCGGCGGGTTGGTATATATTCTGGGCTGCGTGAGCGATGCGTAGTAGGTCGGTGGGTTGGTATATATTCTGGGCTGCGTGAGCGATGCGTAGTAGGTCGGTGGGTTAGTAGATATTCTGGGCTCCGTGAGCGATGCGTAGTAGGTCGACGGGTTGGTATATATTCCGGGCTGCGTGAGCGAGGTCGGGATGGATGGATACCAGCGTCGTGCTCGTAAGGCTGGGTTCTAGGAGGTGGACGGTGGGATACAGGCACACCGCCATCAGGTGAATAACGAGAATAACGACTATGTGTTGGACCATAAGTATGAGCTCGGCGGGATGGGTCGGGCGAGCGAGAACGAATGCTTGGTGACCAAGAACGTGTCCGTGGATGGCGACGATGAGTTCGTCGTCGACCGCGATCGTAGTCACGGGAGTCGCTTGAATAAGGAGAATATGACCTTGGACGGCGCCTGCGACTTCTACCACCGAACCAAGGTCGACCGGACCCAAACCAGGGTCTCCCACGATCGTGATCAGGGTCAAAATGACCGCCATAATCATGGTCGTAGGGCGCACCATAACCAGGACCATAGGGCGCACCATAACCAGGACCATAGTGGCGGCCATAAGGCGCTCCATGCTCACCTATTACTATAGGCGGCGGCGACCGGGATCTAGATCTCGAATAGTAGCTTCTTCGACTGGGACTTCTTGTTCTTCTGCGAAGCACCGCAGGTCGTCGTTCACTATCCCTGTAAGTTGGCACATAAGTAGGGCCAGGCACTTGTACGATTTGTGGTTCTCGAGGGGAAGATCTACTCCTTGTACGACGCGATTCAGAAGGATGTATTACGTTGGTGACCGGAGCTGGGGTGACCGGCGTTCCATAGGACACAGGATGCGGGTCGGGTAAGATCACGGGTGGATGTCGGTCATAGCTTGAGGATCGGCTTCGACTTCGGCCTCGATATGTCGGAGAGTAACTTCTGCTTCTCGACCTGGTCGGAATCCGAATGATTGGGCCATGGCCTTCAGGAACTGGTGGTGGATAGCCTATTGCAGGTGGCCCAGTAACTCCTTGGACTCCTTGGACCCCTTGAGGGGGTATATTGATAGTTATCGGAGCTGGCGGATGGCCCTCGATACCGCTCGGTGCAGCAGTACCAGGGCGACTCGTAGTACGAACACGGTGAGGGTCTTCCATAGGCACCACTGCAGGTGGAGGGCCGCTGGGTGCGCGACCGCCAGGGACAACAACCGTATGGTGAGATGGTGCAGTTCTGCCAGTATCATAATCTTGTACTACCATGGGCGGACCATCCCATGGTTGGTGTGTATCACTGGATCTGGATCCGGAGGGGGTGCGACTTTCAGTTCGGTGAGTAATCCTCGTAATGGGAGGGGGTATCACAATTCCAGGTTGTTGCTGAAGGGGAGGAGGAATTAGTACAATGGGGGATGGTGTCCTGTCGTCGCTGTAGCGAGAGGGAATATAAGGCTGAAGAGGCGGGCTCCTCCCCGGTTGATATGTATACGGGCCGCCCTGTAGGCGCTGTGGTTCATCCTCAAACCGCGACATGTCGGGTATCACTGGATGATGTCCATCATCCCTTGGCGGGATTACAGGAGTAAACCCAGGTCGTGCAGTACCAGGTCGCCCAGAATAACCACCTTGAGGGTAAGGGACAACAGGCGGAATCACCGGTTGAGGCATGCCCATACTTTGGGGTTGAGGCATGCCCATCCCTTGGGGTTGAGGCATACTAGTCATATCTTGGGGCACGAACCCGGGAGGATATTCCCTGTAAGGCATAGCAGGGTCACCCTGAAGGCCGGGGACAACGGGAGGAATGACTGGTTTCACAATGAGCAGAGGCGACAAGCCATACTGTTATCGAGAACATACCTGGAGCTTGAATGCCCATGCCGAGGCGACTGAGATCGTTACGTAATTGATCAACTCGAGCAGAGACGCCCCGTAGTTCAGCTTGACGATCATGAACGTCGCGTTCCAGCCATTCATTCAGACCTCTCATATATCGCATGAGTTCTCTCTGCTGATCAACAGTGGCCAACTGAGCGAGCCGATTTTCCTGCGAGTGAAGTAGCGTTAGGTTATGAGATAATATAGCGAGAGAAGATTCGTACTCGTAATATGTCCATGAGTGTATCGAACAGAGGTACTTGGACCACGGTCTGTGAATGCGCGTTAAACGACTGAACGTGGTAACATGTAGAAAGTTGAGCTTACGGGACCAGGGGGCATGGGAACGAACGGCGCAGGAGGTGGGCGCCCAGTAAAATCGCCAGGCGGAGGTACTCCTATGCCTGCGTCACCCATCTAGTACATTGGGATTCTATAAATAAGGGAATCGGAATATTAAGCGAGAATTGACCTACCCTATAATCTGGTCTGTCTTGTCTATCTGCTTGAGGCCGACGGCGGTACCAGCTGGTCGCTGTGGGTCGAATGTCTTCTCCGCCTAGGTCAGGAGCCGTGGATGGCCTTGGAGGTCCATACAGAGGCGGCTATATATATATAAGGTGTCAAAAAATACGCGGGGTAAATAATGTAACACGAGAACTGACCAGAACTGGCTCTGCAGGTGGCATTGGGCCAGGACGTCGTCTTCCCGGATCTCTTCCCGGATCTCCCATGATTTGGTCTGGAGGAGTGGGAACAACAGGTGTCTCGGCCAGCTCAGAGCGCAAATCTCCGGATTGAGGTGGACGAGGTTCACGCCATCTTGGTGTCCGCCGAACAGGACCAGGATACGGTTTAAATCGAACAGGCGCTGTATATGGACGCAAAGGCAACTCAAGCGTAGGGCTTAGGCTTCTGGGTCGCGATGCTCGGGGTGCTGGTTGATAAGTGAAAGGAACTAAAGGCGGGGGTCCTTGGGGTGCCGCAGGCGGTGCCACTGGAGGAGGTGCACTTAGCAGATCAGCTAACTGATCATCAAGCGATGGGCCAGTCCTAACAGGGGTGGGCATATGAATGGGCTGCTGTCTACTGCGTGTAAGGTCATCCCAACGACGTCGAACACTGTCTATGTCGGACATCCCGTCCGAACTAGTGGAGTATTCTGACGGCAACGGGGGAGCGGGTGCTTGTCGAGCAGCTTGATCAAGAACTTGCTGCAAGAGCCCTTCAATATTGCGCAAGCGATCGTTCGTATTCGCGCTGTCGTCTGCCCTACGCCCACGAAGATCATCCAGCATGTGGTTGGTAGATACCTGGCCATCCCATAGAGCTCCAGTCTGATCTCTAAGTTGATCCAAAAGATCCCGCAAGTTGCGGAGAGTGTCATCTGGTGCCACAGGTCGCGCAGTTGCGGCCGAAGAGGTTGAGGGCGTCGGAGAGCCTGGAGGATATGGTGGCGAAGATGTAGATGTTCGCGACATATAAGTCCCCGAAGACGGCGAAGAGTCATCCGATGGCGACGACCATGACGGCGAACTGCGTCCAGCAGGATATTCCTCCGAGCTCATCAGACTATAGTCGTCAGAGTGATGAGATGACAGGAAAGAGACACTCGTCGTGAACGAGCTCGGAGATGGGATCCTAACAGGAGGGGGCGTCAACGGGATGGGAACCATATACGGTGATACAGCAGGTGACGAAGCAGGTGACGCAGCAGGTGACGCAGCAGGTGACACAGCAGGCGATTTACCAGGCATAGTAGGCATTGTTCGAGGACCTCCGATTTGCGAAAGTATCGAGCTGCCACCCACGGAGCGATCCTTCCTCGGAACAGGTGGTGGAGCCTCTCGTTGATGCAAGAAGTCAGACAAATCGTAGAGTTCGTCTCTAATTCTCCTGACATTATCGGCCAGGTCCCGATTTTCATCTCCTCTGTGACGATCCAAGTCATCAATGTGCTGGATGAGTCTGCCTATGTCGCGATCCAAAACCTCGCCGCGCTCCGAGGGCACTGTGTCCAAAACAGAGTGCACTGAAGGCACGTTTGTATGGGGAGTGCTGACACTGACGCTCATGGACACCGAAGGCGTCGACATGAACGACATGGATGGTGAAGCCGATCGCTGTTGTAAATTGAGTTATTAGTACGTAACATCAAGGCCAACAAAAATAAGACAATACTTACCGATCTTGGAAGTGGTGAATGCTCAGAGGGTAAAGGAGTAGGTACAAGCGAAGGCTCCGTCGATACATCCCTCATTGAAATGACCGTAGGGGTCTTCGATATCTCTGATGACACTGAGGAGCTCGATATAGACGACGACGATGGCATAATACTCGAAGACGGCAATGGTGCTGTGCCCGAAGATGGCGATGGTATAGTGGCCAATGATGGGGATCGTGCAGTAGCCAACGATGGTGATGGCGCAGAGACTAACGATGGCGACGGTACGGAGGTCAAAGATGGCAATGGCGCAGTGCTTAAAGATGGCAATGGGGATGATGGAACAATAACGCTCTCCGTCACTGGTGCAAGTCTGGATACAGTTGATGGCTGTCGAATGGATCGAATGGATGGTAACGGTATACTGCTCATCGTTAGGGAAGGGGATGAGGAGATTGTGCTGCTTGAAGGCATCGACGGGGACGAAGGAATAGAAAGTGACGACGAGATAGTGCTCTCCGTAATTGGCGGAAGTCTCGATACCGACGACACAACAGACGCAGTAGGCCTCAAGAAAGATGTATCGAACGATACATCACCAGGATCACCCAAAGTCACCGACCTGATCGACGGCGAAGGAAGCAACATTGACGAGTCATACGAGGCATCCGTTTCCGAGGCCCACAGCGATTCACGAACGGATGGACTGGAAATAGATGAAGGTGTTCGGCGCATGGTTGGAGTAATAGACGTCTCAGTAACACTTGACGGAGTGGTAGTGAATTTAGAGGAAGGTTCTAGGGGAGGGTCACTAAGAATCCCGCTTTCGCTGGGTGAGGAATCACTGGGCCATGTGGAAGGAGAACGGAGGGATTGTGTAGACAACTCGTCAGTCTCAGGGAAGTCGCTCGACACTGCAAGGCTGCGAGATGATATGGGAGCACTCCGAGCTGACACGGGAGCGCTGCGAACCGACACAGGAGGGCTGAGAACTGATATCGAAGGGCTGCGAACCGATACTGGAGGGCTGAGAACTGATACCGGAGGGCTGCGAACCGATACTGGAGGGCTACGAACCGATACAGGAGGGCTGCGAACCGATGCAGGAGGACTGCGAACCGATACTGGAGGGCTGTGAACCGATACAGGAGGACTGTGAACCGACGCAGGAGGACTGCGAACCAATACAGGAGGACTGCGAACCGATACTGGAGGGCTATGAACCGACGCAGGAAGGCTACGAGTCGAAGATGGCAGCGGAACAAGAGCAGGATCGCGCTCCTCACCATACTCGCTTCCAAAATCCGAAGGTATGGACCCCATCTCCGAAGGAGACGGTGCTATAATGCTCGCAGCACGCTCGCCTGGAGGAGACTTACACAACTCCGCAGTGACATAGTCCGACGACGAGACGTCCGACACGCATACATCCGCCGTGACATACTCCGTCGAACACACATCAGCGGTGCTATACTCCGTCGAACATACTTCGGCAGTGCTATATTCCGTTGAGCATACCTCAGCAGTGCTATAGTGCGACTCAGACGGCATGGTGGGGAAAGACGCGTAGGATGTCTCTGAGGGTGCGTTGGCAGTAACATAATCCGAGTCCAAACTCCCAGCTGAAGCGGTGTGGTAGATATCACTAGGCGGCTCCTCGTCTGTTGAACGACCAGATGACAAAGACGAAGTTGGGAATGGAGTCGTCGATCCACTCCGTGTGTAGCTCTGCAGCGTGCTGAGCGTCCATTGCCCGTCCGTAGCAGTCCTTGAGCCAGTAGAAGTATAAGTCCCAGAAGGCGTGTAGCTCCCAGAAGGTGTGTAGCTCCCAGAAGGCGTATAACTCCCAGATTGAGTATAGCTCCCAGATTGAGTGTAACTCCCAGAAGGCGTGTAGCTCCCAGATTGCGTATAACTCCCCTCCGTATAGCTCCCACTTCTTGGCGTATAACTCCCTTCCAACGAATAACTTCCCTCCGACCCCGAAATCGTATACCCGTCCCCATACCCATCCCTATCCCTATCCCTATCCTCATTCTCCTTATCCTCATCCGTCGTACCAGTAGCAGAAGAATACCCCCTCGAACTAGCCCGACTCCTCCTCAGCTCTCTCCTCCTGGAAAGCGCACTCCCAGATGGAGATGTACCCGTGTAGGTATAGCTGTACGTATCCTGTGAGTCGCCTAGGTATGATGTGGAGGTTGGTTCTCCCCTTCTGTACGTAGAAGTGGTGGCGGTAGTGGTGGTAGCGGTGGGAGTGAGCTGGGTGCTAGAAATTGTAGTCCCAGAACCAGAACGGGAGCCGAGAGCAGTCTCATCGGTTAATAAACCCGTAGTAGTCCTAGTCCCCGTCATGGTAGTGAGCGAAGTAAGCGTATACGAAGGCGTACTCCCACTCCTCGTCGACGACCCAGCCGAAAAGAAATTCTCATCCGACTCCGATCCTCCACTCCCACGCGAACTCCCACCACCAAACGCACGCACCCTCCCCCTCCCACCCCCTCCAACAGAAGTAAACTCCTCCCCTAAATCAGTCAACGAACTAGTCCTCCTTAACGAACTACTCCGACTTGGAGCGATAACCCTCGGATCACCAGGATACAAATACCCCTCACTCGAAACGTTCGCGTCGTCTGATGCGCGTCCGGAGGTTAGTAGTGATGGGCGGGCTGTGCTTGTGCCGGAGAGGGTGTAGGAGGATGAGTATGGGTAGTCGTCCAGGTCGAGATCTGGGATTGTGTGGAGGGGTGGTACGAATGTGGTTGATCTGGAACCGGAGCCGGAGCCAGAGGAGGAAGATTGTCTACTATCGAGGGAGGTGATGGAGCGGATTGTCCTGATGGATCCGGTGGGTGAACGTGTGGCCGATTGGTCAGGGATCGTTATTGATCGGTCGAGCGCTTCCCTACAAAATAATAATTCAAAACCACGGTCCATTAGCATCTTTTCGCCAAAAAAGAAAAGCAAAGAAAAAAAACGCCAAATGAAGGGAAAAGGCAGAGAAAGAGACTTACCAAATAGCACTAACCCACCTAACCCTCTCCCTCGCACTCTCAGCAGCAAGCCTCTCAACCCCATCCCCATAAAGTAACTGAAACGGACACAAAAGCTCCATCAACCCTCTCTCCCCTTCCCCTCCCCCTCCCTCATTACTCTGCGCAAGCGCAGCAACAGTCCCCACATCCTCCCTCGCACTCGAATGCGTCGGACTAGGCACGCTCCGAACCTCTGTACAGTTTAGTAAATCAAGGGTTACGATACCTCTACCGCCCCCTGGGGCGATCCAGGAGAGGAGAAGCATGTGTGGGTAGAGGACTGCTTGGCAGCGTTGCCATCTGTAGGGGGGTGGGGCGTGAACGTTTAGGTACCAGAGGAGACCGATTCGGAGGGGCTGTTGTTGGGAAGGGGAGGGAGTGCGTTAGTTAGTTTGGGTGAATGGGTTATTGGAATCATGATAGGAGATTGAGAAACTCAAGGGAAATGCGAACGATGAAATGCAGGTTGTTCGGTTATGCGAAAGGAACTCCCCCAAAAACCCAAAAAAGGAAACTCCGATCGAAGCACCCGCCAAAACCAAAAGAAACCAAAGCAAACGAAATGAAAATGAAAACTGAAACTGAAAACTCACCTCCCGACTCTCCCTAGCATAAGCCCCCAGCTCAGCCGCGTCAAACGGAGGAGGCACCCCACTTCCCGTACTACTACTCATAGGCGTCGTCGGTCTTCCTATATCCCCCCCTCCCCCTTCCCCTCCTCCCATATCTCTATCTCTATCCCTATCCCTCTCTCTTTC
>KN832970.1:1269983-1324663 GCA_000827315.1 Piloderma croceum F 1598
TCATGATCACCATGTTGTGTTGAATCAGGTTCGTGAGCCTGAGGGCTGTGAGGTGCGTAGTGCGGAGCCTTGCTGTATGTACTGATCAGTACTTGGGTACCGAGATTAATTACATGAGCAAGGCAGCTACAAAATAAATGGTGAGATACATCCTAAGAAGCAACAACGGACTGACTTGATTCTGTGTTCACACCACAGGAACTCCTTTTTAAATTTTACTTGGTAGAGCCGAGCAAACTCTTCGAGCATCATCCCATTATTTCTCGCATTGTCACAAGTAACATGGCCGAGCTACATAATATCATTAGGCTAAATCAAACGGTTCAGTAATCTGCAGATGAAGTACCTTATGCATGACACCAACACGATCAGGAACCTTGAACAGAGCACCACCAAGGCGCTTCCCATTGTGTGCATTATTGACTTTGGTAAAACCGAGGAGTGCACTTTTGCACTCCCATTGTGTGGCTATCGTCTCTTCAATCCAATGACCTGTGACAGCGAAATAGCCATCAGTATTACTAGCCTGCCACATGTCGCATGTAATATTTATTGCCCCGCTAACAGCCTCACTCTATATATTAATTAGCTTAGACAAGATGCAACACAGTCGTACAACGCAACTCACATTAAGTGTCTTCTTCAACCTCATAAGATGGTTTTTGAACATTCTCATGATCTCAGCTCGAGTGGCCTTCCTACCTGGAATTTTGACACCATTGGTTGCTCGAGAAGCTACATCAATCATTTCTTTGAATTTCAGATGTTCGAGAGCTTGAATGGGCTAGAGAAATACAAATACAATAGTGACAAGGCATACAAGAAGGTGGACATACTTGATTAGTTGATACGAGCCACTCAATAGCTGCCTTCTTGAATTGTTTGTCCAAATATGGTAAGACTCGCTCAGAGAGCTTGCGTTCAGTCAGGTGTGAGTTGATAGTTTGCTGGGTGCGTTCGGCCTTCTCCTTGCAAGCCTTGACGTCACCAGGTAACATTGATTCAAATGAATTTGCTATTGCCCATTTTCGATACTTTCCCTATGTGATATATTACTATAGCCATCTCCTGAAGTTGAGGAAGACAACATACCAAGAAGTGGGCTTCGGCATGCCGACACAATGTGGTTGACTCGCTGACCAGGATACATTGCTTCCTGGTTTGATTCCCATGAGTACATAAGCTCTAGCATGCTCAAACAACATTGACTTACACGCAAATCTTGCACTTTCAGTGTTTCTTCACCTTCCCGTTGGCTCCTGTGCACTCATATGGATTACCAAAAAACTGGTCAATGTCCGCAGTTTTTCCCTCACGTGTAGATCCAGAATCACCAAACAGACTGGACATCTATGTTGACGAGTATACCGTCCTCGTCGAGGGCCTCTGGCTCACTTGTGGCAGTGGATTGGTGTGCCTTTTTAGCTAATGGTTTTGTGTCAGCCTCAATACTTGTAAATATGTTATATTCCACTCACCTTTGGGCTTCGGATTCATTTGAGCATCTTCCCGTTCCTCATTATCCAAATCTTTGTCATCAGAAACATCCTCGACACATGCCCTTTTGTCCTTGTTACTAATGCGTGAAGTGGAGAGGACACCGTCAGGAGAGGTAGCTCGAGATGAGCCGGGTGCAGTATCTGGGCTGGCTCGCAACACATTGAGAGCAAGGGCAGTCTCAGCTGCACGTTTGGCAGCCTCTGCAGCACAAAAATCATTGACGGCTTTTGCTGGGACGGGAGAGCTGCCTGTTCAGAATGTGCAAGAAGTGCGGCTGATGGTTTGGGATTATGGTGTGGGCGCTCAATGCGAGGTTCATCTTCGCCATCCATTAGGATCGTACCTACCATCTTTGTAGCGGAATTATGTGTGAACGAAAGAATGATTTTTATTACAGACAACATTACCTTTTGCAATTATGGAATCTCCGATTCCTGTGACCACTACTAAATATAACAGCCGAAAGCCGCCGGCTTTGGCTTTCGAGAACTTGAGGCCAGGCCAAAGCTGTCGTCAGGCTGTGACTTTGGCCTGGCCTGCCTGGCCCACGGCCTGAAGCCAGGCCATGCACATCACTAGTGCCAGTGAACGCTGAGCTACCCAATCGATATCGAAATCGAATCAATCAATACCTTCCAATGTCCACCACCACAACCTGGTCATTTGCAACAGCATTCCTTACTTCCTTCCAATGCTCCACCTTCAGTCCGTCTACCCCCATTCTTCCTACAAGACACAAAAACACTGACTCTTGACCAGAACTCCATAGATCTAGAGATGCATATTCATGCCTCCCAATCTCACCCCCAAACACAAAGAGTACCTTAAAGTCCTTCACAAGCAGAGGTACATGTTTTCGCGGTAGAGCTAGTGGGACTCACAAAATGTCTCATGGACACTATTGGGTCTTTACCAAGCTATGATCAGAGGATTTGTGAATTGGTATGTATTGTACAATGCGCACACGCGCACCATTGTTATTTTTTTTTACTAAGTGCTGTATGTGCTGAATCAATTTTTTTTAAATTCCTTGTTACTAGCAACTGAGAAATTTGGGGCAGAAATTGGAGGAGTTGTGGGTGGTTACTACACCTAAATCGAAATTTGCTTTCAAACACAAAACTGCAAACACACATCCACAATCTGCCCTGTCCATGTCCTCTCCTACTCCACCCGAAGAACCTACATCCCCACTTCCACAAGCACCTGTGCCTGTGTCAAGCCCAATAACCTCCCCAACACCAAGTATAACACTGACCTCCCACTCAAAGGAATACCTCACATTAAAATATCTTCCTCTTCCCTCTTTTTGGCTGCTCATCAGTTGGATCTTATGATTTCTGATCTTGATGCATGTGTCGTTAATCTCTTACCTGGCTCTCAGGATGGGGGTGGGGATGAAGTAATAGGGATATTGGTGTTACATATAAGGGATGTAAGTAATTCAGTGTTAGTGATGCCTTTGATATGGAGTAGTTTGATCGTACATGGGCTGTGGAGGTGTGTTGTTGTTTTTGGGTGTCATCAGGTGCATATTTCCCCCTTGATTTTCGAAGCAGGTGTGCTGATTTTTACCTTGGAACTTTTTTGGATGACTTGCAGTTCCGCATGCACACATCTAAGAATGTAGATGTGTATCTGTCAATAACATCTAACCCTATCATTGAAGACTCCTCTTTTAGTTCTTTATTTGTTGTCCACTCATTTTCAATTCAACAGGTGTGTTGGAAATTTAGAAATCTCACTTGTTATTTCTTGCCCACAGCATACAATATTGTCCAAAAATCGGGCTTGATTGTGATGTTGAATAGGTTCTTAATTAATTCTCATTCTTAAATTCAATATAAATAATACAGTGATAGATTGCAAGCATAAAGGAGCTAAATAAATCATGAACTGAAGATCCACCCATCAATTACAGATAATAAAAAGCAAAATTGATTGTGCACATTTCTCATAACTCATATTCTTGCTCCACTTAATATCATATGGCGAAATGCAGCAGTAATACCAGTAAGTAGCAAAGCTAAAGTGTAGCTTCTAGTAGATGTCCATCCAATAAACCCTACATCATTAGATGGTATGATTTTAAACCCTGAACTGATTGCACATGCCCCTCCAAGAGCACTAAATATGAGTGCCATATAATATTTATCATATCTGAAGGAATTGATAAGCAATTTAACACACCATCTCAACCATCTGTGATTTTCACAGTCATAATGCTTGAACAACTTGGAAGAAACTGCAGGTGTAACAATAATTACTGTTCCTAACAGTGACATACAAGCGACTACCACCCCAAATGCAATAGAGATTTCATCTCCTATGCTCAAAGGAAGTTTGGTAATTTGCTGGTGTGATAGAAGTGTGCCATTCCTAAAGTATGTTCCATTATGAAAACAATTAAGACAACCATATAGATTTCCAAAGTTGGGAAAATTGACAAATTCCAAGCTGTAAATTGGAATAGATAGTTGCAAAATTGCAAATATAACTGGATAGCAATACAGTAGATTTGCAATAGCCACAAAACTACATAAATGAAGCCAAATGCGTGTCCACTTCCCTGGCAACTGTGGCTGCACAAAATTTATACTTGATACATAAACATGTACACTATTGGTTCTCTTTATATAGATGCACAAAGGTTTATCTCTGCATTTACAAGGTGCTAGCCTTGAACATCCATTGGGATGTTCTTCTTGCAGGGTATCAAAAGGAACATGTGTGGCCCATGCAAGCAGATTGATGTATCCAGAATTATATGTCAGACCTTTTTTAGTCATGAGTGTTGTTATTCTGTCAAGCCTTTCATTGAGATCACGCAGACATGTGTGATCTTGATCAAGATTGCTTGCAGATGCCTTTTTGAATTTCTCACTAGAGCTCCAATCACCACTCAGCTTGCTAATGTGCAGTGCATCCTCCATTATAAGCTCAATATCAAAAGCCCATTGCATTAAGAACTTGATGAGCCAGAGTTCTTCTGGTTCTCTTTGTAATTCAATATGATAATCTTCAGCATTATCAGGCCTTGCATCTATCATTGTTTTCAGTTTTTGAAGCCATTCCATAGCACTCCTTTTAGTCTCATCATTTTGTATTGAGTGTCTGACATTAATGCTATTGACAGTTGGATTATTGCACCATTCAAGAGATAGTGCAACACTTTGGAATGCAATTATGTAAATCAAAAATAATGATGATGCATATGCTCCATAAGAATCCCACCATATTCCATGTGGTATTGCAGCTACACATATGCCTAGTACAACTAAGCCAACCATTGCATACTCCATCTTAACTACAGGCTCTGCTATAGTGGTTGGTACCTTGTCTCCTAGTCCTAAGATCAGTGTTCCTCGTTCTTCTACCACCATGGCAATGGACAACATAGATCAACCTGTAGCCACTGTAGTAAGTGGCATCACATGTCCCATAATTGCATTCTTTTCTTTTAAACCAAAAGACAAGTTTAGTTCATCTAGGTTTATTCCACCAGACAACCAAACTAACAAGGCCTTGAGAGTCTCCAAAGGGCTCACACGTCGTTTAAAACCACCAGTGTACTGGAGAATTGTTATAAATGCAACAATAGCTAACCCAGCATCTGTCAATGCAGCTTCAAATACTATTAATGCCTGGTTAACACCACTGTCTGAACTGATATCAGCCCGTGCAGTTCCAAAAAGTGCTGTAAAAACAATAATGCCCAGCAAATACTTGTTTACACCAGTATGAGAATGGGTGACAGGGATTGCATCTTTAGATGTGCATGTCTTTCCAGCAAGCTTGGATACTCCACTGTCACCAGGTACAAACTGATGAAACACAGTGAAAGATGCATGACAGATGACCACAAAGCTTGGTATAAGTCTTTGAATATCATCAGAAATTTGACATCTTGTTGTATAATTTCCAGGTAAAATTAGACTCAAAAAGCCATCAAGAGTAGTGCCTGCAAACCAAATTAGCTTATCATTATTAAGATGCAGAATAATCTCATACTTCTCTCATATGTTAATACCCTATCTGTGGTCTGTTTCATTGTCTGCTCACAATTGCATGATTCTTCTTCTGCTGCACTTTCTTCTGTAATCCCCCCATTCATATTGTATGTTCTTTCTCCATTCTTCCAATTTCCCCAACCAAGCCATTGCCTGTTGTGTGCCTCTCTTTGAACAAGCACATTAAAGTATGGGCAATGAGATACAACTATATGTATTCTGAATTTGAATTGATGTGCTAACATCTTCAACAAATTCTGAATCTGGCTAGAGACACAGGTTGCAGCTTGGTTTTTAACAAGCAGGATGAAGATGTCTTCAAACAAGACAATCAGAATGTGACCAAAGTCCTGTATGAACAACTGCTCACTTCCAAAACCAGAGGCAGCACAAACAATCTGTATAGAATCCACTGTGGCAGAAGAGGCAAACACATAGTGCCAGAGTATTGGAATATTGTCCCTATCCATGACAAGGCACACTGCAGAGTGCACCACAGTCCCAGGATATCTTTCAAATCCTTCAGTGTTCTTGATGATAGTGCATGGCAAGTGAAGTGCCAGCACCATTTCACTGATGATATCCAAAACCTTGTTTCTTAGAATGAGATTATCCCACTCTGCCATGAAGGCTCCAAACATGGCCATGCAACAAAGAGGCAATAGACTATATGGATAGTCAATGCAATTGAGATGGCACTGGGCTCCACAACAAGCATTCCACATAGCAACATCAAGGGTGAACAACCTGTTACTCCCAACAGCTGAATTACCATAGGAATTATCAGCCTGTGATAGGATAAAAGAACATCAGAAACAAAAAAGGATACAAAGCCAAAACATACAATAATTAGAGGGCTGTTCCTATCATCCTTAAGTATCTGAAAGTCAAATTTTGTATGATTTACCTCCACAATGAGTAGACATACCCCAAAATTTTTGCCACAAACATTATTAGAGCATTGTAATTGGAGCATCAGTGTGGTGTCAATCACATTTAGCTTTATGATTGCTTGCACCCCCTTCACTAAGGGAGCTCCAAGACTGACAACGGTAATGGGCTGAATGGAGGACACCGCATTGCGGGGAGAGGCAAGGCTATCAAGATGGCACTGTGATTCCAATAATCGACGCTGTTGTTCTGGATGTCGGAGCCAACTCGGAGCTGCCTTTGCACCTGTGCATTCCTCCAGCGCCATCAAGTCATAAAAGCCACTGTAGAGTAACACAGCCACACATGCTTTTTGTGCAGCTAATCTATGAAGGCTTCAAAGAGACCAGCGGAAATTATACTGTTTGGTATTGGACATAATACAGAGCCCAAGCTCAGGCCCGACATCCTGCTGGATATGAAGGACTCTAGGATCACAAGCGAGGGGTTCAGCACCAGATCTCGTAATCTCCACGGTGCTGTGGACAAGCACTTGTAGGAGTAGTACACGGATGGAGCTTCACACGAAGGTCCACTGCTGTTAGCTGTATCTATCATCCGGCTGAGTATTTCATGTTCCATTTGCACTAGAGATTGGTGCGGTGACTGAGGGTGGTGGGCGACAAGGTGGTGGTTCGGTTCTGAGCTGCGCAGTGAAAGCACCGAGCTAAGCCCGCAGCTGTGTTCTCACTATAATCGCAGGCGCTTCTCTTGACGTTTGTGCCTGGGCCAGCGCGTACAGGCTAGCGCTGGAGGCAGAAACAGGAAAGTTCGGATTATGAGAGGAATGGGCGGCTTTTGAGTTTCTTTCGTTTGTTTGGTGTGAGATTGAAAACGAGTGTGTTGGTTATTTAACACACTGCTTTTAGAAGCTATTGTTAGGGGTTATGTATATGCTTGAGTGCCCTGTATACGGCGAGAACTCCATCTGATGCCAAAAGGCATTGCATGAACCTGCAAGCGTGAGTGGCAATTCCGAGAACGTCCGAAGTTGACACCGAGATTCTTTTCGAAAGGAACCCTAGCCGCATCTATATTTGTTGCGACTGCGGTAGCTTTCTAGTACGCACCTGTGATCGTGGTAGTGTAAGAAGGTGCAGTGAATGAAGTTGAAGCAGCCAATCGCAAAGATTCCTCTGTGAGCGCCTCCGTCTTATTCAGCTTGATATTGAGATGGGTCAGCGCAGCTTCGACTTTGGTCGTCTCCATAGTGTCCTTTCTTCTATATTACAATGGACGGATGGCAAAGCCGGCTCGTAGAAGGGTGACGGGATACTGCATATCTGACGTACGGAAGAGGTGTCACTTATCGAATGATGGGGAAGCTGCCAGTGTGTCTGCCCAAAACCAACCAATTAGAACCCACAATGCAGAATGGAATACACAAGGTAAAAATTAAAGAGGAAACAAGAAGGAAGGGGATAGATGCACCTGGACCTGGACGAGAAGTAAGTACACGAAAAGCCTCATTCCACAGGCCCTCAAACGCGCTAGACTGGCTGGATAACAAACTGTTCTTTCGTTCTTTCGTTAGCCTACCATATCTCAGTATTACATAATGAGGAAGCGATGGGATCGATGAGAAGAGTTCACTTCAACTTGCCTCCCGTTCGAATCACGTGCCTCGCTTGTACTACTTTCAATACATACCTCGAGGGTCTCGCATAATGGCGTTGTGACCGATAACATTGCGACTGGATCTCTACGAAACACGTGGCCTCCAATAGTGTCACTGGAGGTTTTTTTGTAGATCCTCATCATCTACGGAACTAGGTTATAGCCCATCTCATTTCCACTTTCTATATGTCAACTTGAAGATACAACTCACAGTGCATGATGCTCGTTATCAACCACGTTATCCTGGTTACCCATTGAATGCAGAATCTCATTCAACTGACGGCGACGCTCACCGTCTTCGTCGATGGCTCTCGAGTCGTCTCAAAGAAGTCATACCTTATTTACATGCATGCGCAGTGTGGCCATTTGTGAATCGTCCTGACTCTTGGACAGGCTGGCAACACCTGCACCCAGGTCTCTTGCCATTCGTGATTCGTCGGAGGACGGCCCTGATTTTGAGTCACAACTAAGTAATGGCATTTCTCTCTCGAACCGAGACACCAATCCTCAACATACATGGCTCATCAGTGCGCAGATTCCATTCACTGGCTCTTTCGCAAAAATTCCTCGGCTACGGATTCAGTCATTTAGTATGTCTTATTGACTTGTCAATTGTGCAGTGGTATTAATGAGACCACGCAGGCTCCAATATTCATAGGCAAATTTTCATTTGCATGGGCGAGATCATCAGAGTTCTGACCAATGTGTGTTTGTTGATATATATGTGTCCACATATCTGCTAAATTCTATGTAATAGCCGGCAGAGGCGGTTCGCTCCCTTAGAGTCCAGGCAACTACTCGAAGATGCCCCAACATGAAATCAAGGAGAATTGCGAACGTTCTCAACTTCGGACCAAACACAACTTCTCACATTTAGCTGGCTTTTCCCAAAAACATGCGGAGGTGCAGGCCGTCGTGCGTGTGTTGTAAGGGGAACCATCATTCACAGTACTTTTTTGGAGCTAGCTCCGTGGGCAAGGTGAGTTTAAATATCAATCAACAACTTACATTCTACTTGAAGACATTTCAGACCACGCTTCTACGTGAAGTTATCATTCGCCAAGCATATCATGTGTGTACTTCGACCTCCGTCTCCCAGGATTTGCAGACATCTCAGGTCTGTATATGAGCTTGAGTCGACAAATTGAACTATTTTTCCAAGAAATCGGCAAGTAAATACCGGGCTATGAGGAGTTTGAAAAGGGGGGATGGAGTTTCAAGGTCAGCTGAATCGGTCTCGTTGCTGCTGTTCGTTGAAAGTAATGAACTCGAACAGCACAGCCGCTTGAACGTTGAGAAGCGAATGGCAGACGGGACATAGTATAAAGACCAGCGACATTCCTCAGTTGATGGAGTTGTTCCAGGTAATTGCTCCGGTATACATTCAAAATAACTATCTGGTTTCGAGGTTGCCAGAGCTCTTTGTTGAAATATTGGGAATTCGAACCCTTCGAAGACGGTCAGAGGGAGAAAGAGATGAAGGAAGTCCCCCCATTGTCGTTGGATACAACTCATGTTGATCAAGATGCACCATCGCCCAAGCCCTAATGAAAACGGGGATTTTGCAAGGATAAAGGACAAAAAAAAACGAACAGCAGCGAAACGTCGAGGAGAAGGAGTCGATCCAGCCAGCCAAGAAGACACCTTTTCGATGAGGCGCATATGCTGTCAAATCTGCAGCTTAAGTTGGAAATTGATAAATTTGTTACTGTCCGAGTCAGTGTACATCCATCCTCGAAGCATCTTTTTTTTCTTTTTGTGAAGGCAACGTGTACTCCTTGTAATTTACGACTACCATTCTATAGCTTCATTAGCTGTACTTATACCAAACTTCTTGACTCTTGATATGCACACCGCCCAAAAAATATGAGCATAAGAATTGAACTGGGCATAATATGAGACTGAACTTCACGTCACGGTTGAGTACAGCTGCTTCCCAGCCACGGGAAATTATCAGAATTCAGAGCGTGCTCGAAGACACAGAAACTCGGATTGGCAGTCGGTTTTTTAGGGATGTAATGCGTACAAAAGGGACAACTGACATAACAAGACAACCAAGAATGATGGTTATTTCAATATCCTCCTACATGCGCTCAAGACTGCTTGAAAACTTCAAGAAATGGTTAGTGTATGCATACAGACACCCAAGCCAACAGTAGAACGTACCTCATCAACAAATGCATCCTCCTTCAGTATTCGGCCGCTCAGGAGCTTCCCCATGGGTGACTTGTCATACGACTGACCTTTCCTACGCAACCCAAACAGATCTTTCAAGAACGGCATCGGGCTCCTAGTAAATGGAGAGCCCCGCAGTTGCCCACACCAATTCCTGGGCAGGACAAAGCCATCACTTTGCAAGTGGAGTTTCCCCTCAACATCGACGCCTAGGAATTCACAGATCCTTACATAGTCAGCGTAGTTCGTCGGGTAGAGCTGTCCCGCAAAGAGGTTCAATTGCAGAATAAGCATAGGGTCTATTTGTTGCGGTGAGATGCCGAGGAACGAGAGGTTGTCGAAAATCGGCATGGATGGAGCTACCCTGGGCGCGTACATGTGTAACTGGACGAAGTTACTGGCACAAATAGAGGGAAGGAGTTCGTTGACTTCGTACTGGCTCAGAATAAGCAAGAGTGGAACTGGTGATCGTCCGTTGTGGTCTTTCGTCCAGGACAATAGCCATCTCGGGGGCTTGAGGAACTCGACGACCCCTGTGTCGAATTCACTATTCTGCTGCACTGTAACAGCAAAGTCTCGAGTCGCCAGTAGACGATTACTGAAGACTTTCATCCCCACATATTTTTCCCACAACGGGATCGACTGCAGAATGTGTGGCAGTGATACGAAGGCTGATGAATCACGAATTAGCTCGCCCGATCTGATGAATTGGCGGACATGGTGGTGAAGGTGATGGTTAGCGGCTTGGATTGGTCGAGGACGTTCTGGGAAACGTTCGACCTCAATCTCATGGCTGACTTCCCGTTCTTGTTCCTCATCCACGTTCGTTCCTGCTGTTATGTCCCCAAGTCCCAGTGCAACCAGACGTTCCCGCAACTCAGGTACATCCATTCCCGCCAGAACTGTCGGTTCCGACAAAGGCATATACATAACCTCAAGAGGCCGAGCCTCACGCTGTAACCAAGCATTCCGCAGCGTATCCAAGTTATCAGTTTCTGAGACTTCTTGAGGGAGAGTATCTAGGGCACGTCGCCTAGTCATATAGTCAGCGCCCTGCTCGGCCCAAGCAGGAGCATGGTGTTCGATATCGTTGCATGTCTCCACCATGCACCATTGAATGATGTCCTCGACGGTGATCATGTCCTGAGAAGTCTTACCGGCCTCTTTTCTAATCCCGACATCTACTTCAGGTGGCGCAAAAAACATGACGGACTGGCCATTGCCCAACTGACGCATCCGCATGCAGCCTTAAACAGTGAGAGTTAGATTTGTGTGGTAATGCATGTGTGTATTTGATTTCAGTTACCTTGCACTAGTCTATCTTTGGTGACTTTCCTGCCTAGCGTAACCGCAGCTTTCCAATCACGCGGCAATTTGAGATCGGTGCCCCGTGTATGAGCGTCATCAAGATATACGATACATTTCCCTGTCTGTTCTCGGTAAGGAGATGATCTAAAGGACTCCATGGTGCCATCACGGCTAATGACCATGAGCTGGTCATCATCATCAAAATAGATCCCCGCTTCAGCCTTCTGGTTGATATCAAGCCAATACTGGACAAGGTCTTTGTTCTGTAAATCCAGCATTTGTGCCCCTACATCGAGTAAAACGCGAATCTGGGGCTGATTATTGATGAGCTTCACAAACTCTTTGCCTGGTAAAGGCTCGCGATTCCCATTGCTGGCGCACAAGTAGTGATTATTGGTGGGATGTAGAAGATGCATCAGCACTAGCGCATTTGTGCCGCCTTGGTCGACCGGATCAACTTGTTGAATAGAAAGCGGGAGAAGGTATCTGTTGTCATTCGTACCGCTGAAACCGGTTGTGCGATGGTTTCGGGGCTCAGCCAGATCCCATCCAGACGTGGGCAGCTTGTTTGGGAACTCTTTCGCCGCTTTGGGAAAGACGAAGTCGGCCAGATAGAAGTCAATCATGCAACAATTATGTCTGAAAAGAGGCACCAACGTGCGCTCATGCTGCTCGATGTCCTCCATGTTTATGCCAATGAACTCGCAGATGGACTCGGGCAGACGATCAGGAGGAACAATGCGTGTCCACTCCTTATACTGCTCTGCTGGATTGCTGAGCTTAAACAGTCTGCTGAAGCAATGTGATACCTGCTCTGATGACAAGCCGTGGTAGTAGTATGCGAGGCAGGTCAACAATGTTGCAACATCGGGATGACCAAACTCTGCGCGCGGGGAAGGGACATCTTTCGCTCGGTAAGGGACAGCCAGCAAGGATCGAGAAGGATCCAGGCCGTAGTCTACGCGCCACCGGCGATAGCGAAGGGTATAAAACAGGATACCATGAACCAAAAGACCCCGTAGCAGTAGGATGGTCTTCCACATGACAATGCCTTGTTCCTTCAAAAGGTCTACAGCTTCCTCACTAGGCACATGGTCAGTAAGGAAGCTCCTGAGAGCTCCTCGGCAATCCTCTGTGAAATGAGTCACATTGAGATCAGGAAGCCCACTAGCCAGCACATCGTCTACGAGGGCAGCATTTAGTTGAGCACTGGCGTCAACGTTTGAGTGTCCCGACTGAAGGAACTGGATGTGTGGGAATGTCCACGGCGGAGATTCCTCCACAGCGATTGTGCACTTGTCGGAAAAGCGAAGCCGGATGTTCTTCAAGAAAAGCGACAAGACCTGCTGAGCCGTTGTCCACCTATGAGGATTCCCTTCTATCGGAGTCTGTAGACCCATTGTATAGATGAGCTGATAGCGGACATGCAATTCCTCGTCACTCTCATCCAGTACATCCCGTGCATTCTTTTCGAGCCACCGCTGCAACTGTAATGCCCCAGAAGCGAGTGCCCTTGACTTCTGGTCCGTCACGGAGACCAGAATTTTCTCAATTGACAACAGCTTGGCGGAGAGAATATGCTCCGGATGGACAAGCAGAACACCGGCATCTTTTTTGCAGCTCTCGTACAATGATTTGACGCTGGCCATGTCAACAGCAGACTGGAGGTTTATCTGGCGGGAGAACGGAAAGTACGCAACACGTCTGTTAGTCAAGCCTGCGACGCGGTCCACGAGCAACTGGAACATTTGCGGTCCGAGGGACTTGAGGACAACGACTCTGACGAGCGTCTGTCCATCCGCGAGCGAACAGGCAACCATAGGGACAATTACCGATGATTTCCCTTCGCCCATGTTCAGTTGAAGTATGATGTTGCCTTCTACGCTTGGACTGTACATTTCCCTCGCAATTCGTAGCTGAATAGGGCGAGCCAAGAAATTGTTCTCAATCTGAAGAAACAAATGAGCTTCAGTATGAAAATACATGTATCTAGGAAACGAACCTGAATCAATAGCCAGTCGGGATGTTTCAAAGCCACGCGAAGGGGAATCTGCGACTGGCTTTGTGTTTCCTTTTGAAGGTCGTCCTCTTTGTGAGTCAATGAGAACTCCAGGAGCCGGCGTGACCGCTGTAGTTGCAATAACTCCGTCGCGAAGAGAATGAGAGTACGTTTCCATTCCAAGGTCAATTTAGACCACGGCCCACAAGTCATCTGGAACAGAATAGTCTTGAGAGTAACGCGTGGCCATCTGTTGCAGACGGAAAGGAATTTGTCAGACAGCGTGCGAGGCTGCAAGGCGTTGACAACCGTAGCATGGACGTATTCAAAACGTTCTCTGCATTGACGATATACCTTTTCGAAGTCCATGCCAGAGGAAGGGGTAGAAACCATTTTATGGACAGCCACTTCATCCTCGAGTCGCCATTGACTGTGCTGCATGCCCCGTGCATACTGACGATGTAGGGAGTGCGGTTTTTCTCCAAACTGAGCTAGCACATGACGTAATTGTTTAGCACTTTCTGGGACGTACTTGCCACTGATAGACATGACTGCTTGAGATGTGTAAATAGCTGAATCTAATGCCAAAGCCATGGAAGCCAGAGGTGCTGGGCCCCGGAAAAGGGCCTTCAAGTTCAGATCAACTTGCAGCTGCGAAGCTGTGTCGGAAACGGGCGAGATTCTGTTAGTTTGGAGCGAGTTGAAGAGATTAAGAGGAAGAGCGGGGACATGACTATTGATGGATGGCACACCAAAGTTGTGAAGTGTAGCCTGAACTCTGTTGGCAAAGTTCTGGAGGTCGCTGTTGTGGCCGCAGTTTTCAAAAAGTTCTTGAACCTCCAAAGTCAGGCCAGACATTTCAAAGTAGTCGTCGTACCCTGTTGAACACTGGCTGGGCCTTCTGTTTCCTAGCCACTGCGACATGATTGTCGCTTGAAGTTCAGACATGCCCCGGGCAAGTTGATCATCGTAATCATTTCGGCAGCGATCCTCCCAGTCCTCTTCGCTTTCCTCCCAATGCTGGACGAGTTGTGATGATGGTGTCATATTTATGGAATGCTTATGGCGCTCGATGATCTGCAAGACTCGTGGGACTACCGGGGCTGTTCCGTAGGACAGGCGATATGACTTCCACGGTGGCGGCTCAAGGGCACAAAAAATACGTGAATAACGAGCAAAAGCAACCAACTGCGGGATGACAGACATGCGCACATTATCCTCGGATGTGTACAGCCACGCAGATAGGCTAAAGAGAAGTCGGTACTTTTTCACATCGACGCTGTTGGCCGCTGAACGACAGACATCATACAATGCCAGCCATGCATCGGGCAGATCACTCTTCTCGAGCCAATCACGGGTATAAGATACTGCTGTTTCGTCAGAAGGGCTCAAGGATAACCTGTCCCAGCTCTTGAACATGTCAAATAACGGGGTTGAAGATGTTGTCAAGGCAAATGATTCCGGAGCCATAAAAGAGACCATTCGTGCAGCCGCATAATGTTTCCTGTCGTGAGACATCTGTAGGCCACGAGAAGTGTACGTCATATCCACGACTTTGAGCTTGTCATAAGACATCGTCAGAACCTCGAACGGAAAAACCGAGACTTCTCTGGCAGTAGCACGAGAGTATAAGATATCGGGGGACCGATACCTCCTGTCCTCGACAGTTGAAAGGGGTACTGTAGGGTGCATAGGATCATCAAACAATGAAAGGTGATGGTCGTACGCGAAAATCTCAATGACTCTCCGTTCAAAACCATGTGCATGGGAATATGCCGGGAGGTCATTCCATTGAACAGTCTGCATGACCTTGAGATGATAAGGGTAATATTCCCGTTTGGGAGTTAATGCGCGAATTTCGCGCAGCATTTCGACTTCCGGACCTTTGAGTCGCTTGAACGACATGCTCCCCGCGGAGTTCAGCTCATGTAATGCCTCCTCTAACCCTGTGCGTCCAGTGAGTGTGTCAGAGAGGCAATAGCTTGTCAATGCATGCAGGTAAATTTTGAAAAGACGAGATTCAAGGCTTCCGTCACCGATCAAAGAACGAAGCTCAAGGTCAATGATGTAACCGTAATATGAGACATCGCGCTGCGTCTGGATATCAGTGTCAATCTCCACAGCAACATGACCACTGAGCTGTCGAAAGCTAATACGCCCGCGGGGAATAAGCACACGGCGGATCCGGGGGAAGTCATCACGGATATTGTTCCGAAGAACAAGTTTGTTCTTTAGGCCATGCAAAGCTCCAATGGATTGATTCAGATCAACAAATGTGTTCGGAAGACTCTGGCATTGAATTCGTTCGTTTTCCATGTCCAACAGGAAATTCAGCCGGAATCGGGGGAGCTGAATGGAAAGGGGGTGATGAGATTTGGGGCGATACGCCATGACCACGAACTTGGGATGCTCCAGGGCTTGCAGGCAGCCATATAGCATCCTAAATGTTGTGCTGTTACGATCGACAAGATAGCTGTTATTGGATCCACGGTACATAAAGGATCGTGAATCTTGGTGGAAGTCAATGTGCCAGTGCTTCGGAGAAGATATCCAAGGCTTAGTCAATGGCCGAAGTTCTATACGGCCTGTGTGCAAATGGATCCAATGTACGAATTCCTCAACGAAATGTGCTGGGAGGTCCTCGTCAAAATTGTGAAATGGAATGTGTTCGCAAAGATTGGCCGCAACCGAAGTTGAGCGCACCGGCAAAGCTTGTACGACGAGATTGTCATGTCTGAGCGAAAAAAATACCTAGAATTACGTCAAATACACGCCAACAACTGAATAACACTTCAAGCTTACATGGCTTCCACATACCGGGGTACGGGACTTATAGTCCATTCCAGCTATATCTGAAGGAACGACGTGTAGAATGGCCTTGAAGATATACATATATATATAAAGCAGAAACAAGGAGAAGCCAAAAAAAAACGTACTCGACCAAATAAACGCTGATATGTCTTGTGGGTGGTAATTGCATCCGGAAGAGTTCCAAGTGGCTTTCCGTCCACTAACAGTTTTCCGCTGAGGATATCGAGCTGAATATGCTGCGATTGTTGGCCACCAGATGGTAAAGTGGTTGAATATAGCCATCTTTCATTCGGAGTCTCCATAGCGTGGAAGGACATGCTGCTGGGGCGATATGTAGGCCAGACAGTGGCGATGGCTTGATGCAGTCCTCGACCGTCCTCAAGACAAAGCCGTCTCACCCTCAGTTCCAGATTATGGGCAAGCCTTTGGTTCCGGGCTAGGACAAGGCCTTCCGGCGATGAAGAACTTGGCGCTGTTGCTGTTCTATGATCATGAATGACAATCACACAATGCAAAAATAGGGCTATGTCTCTCGACGATTGGAGGAGTGCCTGACTGTGGACACCATCCACATCGTAAGTCTGGTGGCAGGCTGCTGCGATCTCCCGGACTCGTGCTTTCATGTAGTTGACGTGCGTTTCCTGATAATTATCTAGGGCCGCCAATCGGTCGCATAACCATTGATAAGTCGTGTCTCGAGCCGCAAGAAGGAATTGAATGATACGGGGAACATCATAAATGCTCTGAGCCGATGCAAGAAGCCTTGTGGCGATGAGAATAAGTGTTTTGACAGTGACCAGCTCCTGCCAATTATCTGCAATGTTGTTATGTAACCTCTCCATTTCCACCAACATGCGATCAAGAAACTCAGGCGAGCGCAAACAAGCATGCCAAACCATATCACCCAATTCTGACACCTCTCCAACTTGCTGTATCGCCTGCGCGAAAAGGATATTGACCGGTTGACGGTTAAAGGTGAGCGACCGACCCGCAAGTTCCCCAGCAATGTTCATCCATTGCATACGACCGCCTGAGCGAAGTGAGGCAAATGAGAAGAATTCATGCAAACTGAGGTCCTTGGGACAGTGTGCCTGCTTGGCAATCACCTCATTTGATGTGTGCGAAGTCCCGCGGACAGCGAATTGTAAACCATCATACAACTCTCCAGCAGGGAAACTGAGAGTGCATACCGACGAAACCTCAGCGTTGTGGAAGCCGGGGAATGGAATTTGGACATGGTTGTCCTCGTCATGTAGTCCCCAGGTAAGGCCGTGATTAACACAAACACTTGACTCGTCGGTAGGAATGGAGGTCTTGCTGTAGTGCGATTGGAGAAAGGACTTGGTGGTTGAGCCCAGTGTGATGCGGTTTGTCAGTTTATCACCTTGAATACCCTGTGTCGCCATATAATCACGTAAAATGGCATGGACTTGAGGGGTTTTCGGCTTTGTTGAGGTCAAGGTGAACATATCGTGGAGAATCGCGAAGGTCGCTTCTCGCCATTCGGCGAACTCCACGGGACAATTGAGTTCGAAAACCACGGTTTCCGCTGCCGCCCTACTGCTAGGCAATGGCCACTCGTAAACCATGATTTTGAGGCCAGTTGCCTAGAGAAGTAGCGACATATCAGTCCCAGATTGAACCTTCCGCCAGAGCAATCATACCTGTCCTGTCAAACGGCATTTTTTGCAATTACTTGTATCATAATGGCCACGGAGTCTGCCCTTCCGATTCCGCCTCCGCGTTTCAACCCATAGATGATCATGAGAATGTTGTTCAGCTTGCTCCATCAGCTGACGGTACTTCGTATTCATCTGCCCCAGCTCTGTCATCTTCTGCTGCTTCATTGCATTTGCTTCCCTCTCTATGCTAGACTTCAGTGTCTGTAATACTCTTGACGACTCGAAGAATTTCACGGCGAATGAATCCTCGCGAATTCCTCCAAAAACGGAGCAACGGCTGGAACGACCACTACGATCCCGTAGATATTGCACCAAGGGAGCAACTCGGGCAAGATCTTGCCCTTTCCGGAGTAAGAGAGATTGTAGAATCTCATCTGGGATCTCTGGAGGGTACGATGAAAGCAAAGGATATCGCGTTACAACGACTTTATCGAGTGCTACCCATAACTCTAGAATTACCAAAACCATGAGCGACATGTTTTCGGGACTGTCCTTGTATGCTGAATGGGCAATAGTGTAGTAATCCGATATCGTTTCGCGGAGCAGGCGGGGAACTGTGGCATCCTGTATATGGGTCTGGGTCCACGGCCCGAGGTCGTCTCGGATTGCGTCCTCAAAGTCAGCCAGATTTAGATAAAGGTTCTCGCCTCCCTTTATTAGTCGCTGACGTTGATGGAACATGCTATCCAAGTCCGGAAGGCACCGCAGACGACGCGGGTGATTTGGAGTATGGATTGAGGATTGAGGATCGGCTTGAGAACGAGAGAGGATTTGAGAGATGTATAGACTGGATTTGGGCAATTTGACATGTGCATCCCCAGCTAGGTTCAAGCTTTTTGGATCCCAAGGAACAAGGGACTCCAAGCTGTCAACACTCTCTTGGATGTTTTTCCATCTCTGGTTCATTACAGCGTCCGCCGTGCTGTTCGACGAAAACACTTTCTCCTGGACGAAGACCGGCACGCAGTCGGAGGCGTCAAGCTTCACTGCGCGCCGAGCGATCTTCGTTCTCATGCATGACAACAAATCGCTTCCAAGTGACGACCGTGATACCATCTCAAGGATAGACGTCATCATGTAGAGCATGAAGGACTTGTACTCTGCTCGCTCTAATGTGGTCTGCATGGCCACTCGGAGAACGAGCCACACCTGTGACCTTCGCCAAGACTTGTAAGCGCTTTTCCACAAGACATCATCTGCGATCCGCTTGGTAACGGATGTCGCTGGGGCCTCCAGCCCTCCGTCGAGGGCACCTAGAACTCCTGCCAGCCAGTCCGTGATCAGATGTGGGCTTGGCGGGTCTCTGATCTCCTTCAGCACGCTGCCCGCCTTCTTAGTATGTGCCGAAGACTCGTCCAATTCGTCCACATTCATCTGCGATAATACAGATGCGAATTCTCTGCAGAATGCTTCATTTTCGAGATGGCTCCGACCAAATGAGACGGTCACAGCGGGGAAAGAACAACGAAGTTTTCCTGCACATGCAAGTACCTCTTTATTCGGCATGCTCACTTCGAACATTTCGCATACGATTTTATCTGACAGTACGCGTATGATTAGTCCGGTGTTCTGTTTTCTGATCAGTAACACGAGTATATCTGTTTGCATTGTAAATACTACATCGATGAAGAAAAATATGGCAGGTACCTCCATCGCTCAACGAGGTCAGCCGATCTCGAAGATCATCTGCCGTGAAAGGGTCTGCATCGTTCAGATGTGCGAAGTTTTTTAGCATCGCCAAGATCGGGTTCCACCGAACAGAGAGTCCCTCATCGGAATGCGCTGCCTCCTCGCAAAACTTTGCAGCGCATTGATGGGTCAGAAGGGCAAGATCATGATCATCCGCATAGTAAGACTCTGGCTGGTCGTCTTTTTGGGGCAAATTTGGAGGAAGAAAAATATGATTCACGATGTAACGCAGTGGAAACGGTTTAGCCATCGCAGAGGATAGTCGTGGTGCGTAGGAAGATCAACTGGCGCCAACACCGATGGATGATGATAAGGCTAGGCGCTCGTATCATATTTAGAAATGGTAGGCTCAGAGTAAGTCCATTTATCCTGAAAAGATTGTTTGTGTGGGTCATTGCTAACGCATGGTCGTAGTGAGTGGATAAGCGCCCGTGACATATTTAGCATATAGCGAAAACATACTTATGGAATTCTGCGCAAATGCATTATGTAATAAATGCCAAATAAGGAACGGATATGCGTAAATTTCACAATGTGTTATTACGAAGTTCGATCAAGACCTCCACCCCAATGTCCACCCCAACCTGGACATTTGCAACTTCCTTCCTCACGTCCTTCCAACGGACCGCCTCTGGTCTGTCCACCCCATTTCCACTCCCCCAGCCCTGCACATATGCCAAAAAACTCACTCTTGACAGGAACCCACAGACCTAGAAGCACGTATCCACGCGTCTCAGTCTCAAACACAAACGCAAACTACTTTGCAGGATGAGGTACAGGCATTTGCGCTAGAGCTAGCGAAGCTCACGAAAGGCCTCGCGGACGCGACGGGGTCATTACCGAGTTACGATCAGAGGCAATGTGAATTAGTATGTACTACATTGTGCATAACTATAATGCACTGAACCGAAATAAACTTATAGCAATTAAAGACCTTGGGGCAGAAGCTAGAAGACCTCCGTGTCTCTGCGGCGCCCAAACCAAAGTTCGCATTCAAACGTAAAGCGAACCCCAAACCTAGCTCGTCACTTTCGTTGGCGTCTTCTTCGACCCCGCAGCAGGAATTACCAGCACCACCAGCACAAACTGCGCCAACCACAACTGTGCCGAGCCCAAGCTCCTCCACAAACATTACCCTCACATCCCACTCAAACCGATACCTCACCCTAGAATCTCTCCCAACTTTTCCGTCCGCTCATCATTCGGACCTCACGATAAGTAATCTCGATGGCTGTATCGTCAATCTCCTACCTTCCCGAACCCAGGATACCTCATCCGGGGAACAACACCAAATGAGCATATCGGCTCTGCATATCAGGGACGTCACCGATACCCTACTGCTGCTACCTATAATACAAGGTAGCGTGATCCTGCACAATTTGAAGAGATGCGTCGTCGTTGTGGGCTGTCATCAGGCAAGCTAAAAATTTGGGTCTTCTTTGGATATGCAAATACTGACTTTTGTATAAAAATAAACAATGGTGTCCACAGTTCCGGATGCACACCTCCAAAAACATCGACGTTTATCTGTTGATACCTTCCAATCCCATTATCGAACACTCTTCCGCTATCCGCTTTGCTCCATATCCAACATTATTGTCCGCTTCGGCACCTACATCTGTACGTCCCCCTCCTTGTCATTTTCTGATTAAACCCCGTTTCATCCTCACCCACAGGACACGAAATACTCATTGGTTCAAGATTTCTCACATATCCGTCAGACGCAATCACCTAATTGGTCTATCATACCTGCTGGCGCTCGAAGGCATGACTGGCTTGGACTAGGCCTGAAGGAGGATATGGATGTCAGGAAAGCGGTAGATGAGCTGTTGCCTGCTACGTCGTGAGTCGTGAGTTGTGTGTGTATGGCTGCGTCATTATTGTTACTCGCAATCTTAATTCTTCTTCATGAGTCAGGACATGTGAGGTGACTTCTTTTTTGTGATTACGGAGAACGGAAAGGTTCCATCCACTTACTAGGTTACTGACTGCGTGGATTGAGTAGAACGATAGCAGCAGTGATCAATACTGCTCCTCGTGTAAAATTAAACTTCACTAACGAATTACATGAGAGTATTCGTCGGTGCGTTTAGCGCGTACTGACTTCAATGTTGCCATTGTCATCCACTTGACAAGAACAGTTCCGGGCTTCGCAATACTTTGGTTTTTGATTGATCGTGACCGTATACAAGGTCTCACAACGTCAATCAATAGTTATCTCTACAATACAAATTATTGCTACATTTCATGAAAATCTGAAATCGTCAAGCGCGTAGCTTGAGACCCCATAGTGCCCCAATTTGCTGAACTAAGCTCCATCACTTCTGCCTGTGAAAACTCTGAAGCTTGCCATCCTGCTAGCTCCGCTGATTTTTCGCGCCTTTGGTTAAGCCTGTTTCAGGCATCTGGGTTAGTTGGAGGCGATAAACGATTTAAAAAGACTGACACAGCTAGGAGAGAGTTAGCGTAGACTATTTCGCGACATGTTAGATGAATTCTGGGCTCCGATATGTGTTTGAAACACGTACACCTGGCAGTAAGTGAATGTATTCCGACGTAATATGGCTTGGTTGGCATGATGATAACCTACTCAGGTGCTGTTATTTCCAAGCATATCCGAGTGCAAGATTGCGACTCGCCAAAAGCGCCAACGTAATCGAACCAATACTGTCAACGCAATCAGAGAAGATCCTCGTCACCACATACATACAAATAACTATTCACCAGTTTATCAAACCCGCTCTCAATCCGTATCCAATCATAGTTTGAATCATACTATCGGTCCTGAAATGCTGTCAGATTGAGCTGCCTGGCACCGCTGTCAACTGTGGCTCACTCTCGTAGCCCATTCTTCGAGCGTTGCAGATAATGACATAATAGCCCAGTCAGCGCTATGTCATTGGATGCCCTGAGGATAAGGGAAGTCACACAGGTCCACTGCAAAGAACGGATAAGTAATTGTATAGCCCAGAGTGGGTTTGAATACCCACCCGGACAACAGTCATCGTGCCCCAGTGAACCGAAGTACGTCTGCGAGACAAACCCAAGTTATGACACATCATGAGGTCATTCGGTCACGATAACGCACGCTAATATTGGCCACGCTGTTGGGAATGAACAGTTGCTATATTGAAAAGGTTCTAAATACCGAAAAGTTTTTTATTACTAACCGATTGAGAGTCCTGTGTAAATGATAACAGTCACATTTGCAGAAACCATATCTCAAAGTACCTCATCTGCTTACCAGCCTCGATAAAGATTGAAGCGTGCTGAAGACCTCGATAAGGCGCCATGGCACTGTCAGTATTGTAGACTCACCATGGCTACAGCAATTTGAGCTCTTCTGGGGCTTTTGCTCAATGTCCTAATCCGAATCACCCATACGCTAAAGGATCAACAGCCGATCAGATGGTGTGCATGTAGGTCTAGATATCTATAGCAGACGTACTACTGTACGAGGGTCACGACCAAATTCTGGAAATTGTTTAGCAGTTGGCAACAGATAACGAAAGAGACACACCGCCGGTACAGCTAGGTACTTTGTGAGTGGAAGTGAGTTGGTAAATCCCAGAAAAATACAGATGAAGGACATACCAATAAACTCCTACAGGCAAACGACATCAAGATAAGAAGTTTCGGAAGATCGAATCAGGGCAGCTCACCAGAGCGTCCCATCCAAGTAAGCGAAGTCACCACGGTCAATTATTGTGTATACAAACATGCCATGCGTCGTAAATGCAAGATTAATAGCTTCTAAAATTCTAGCAGGGGCGAACTGTCAGGCGAATGCTTCTCAGGGAATACAAACAACGCTGCCTCACAGTATGACGGTAACCTAGTGCGGTTAGTAAGCATTATGCGGAGATATTTTGGCTGGTCATACTTACAATACATTTAAGTCGCGTGCTGTCTTGCCAATGTCGGTTGAAGTATAAGCAGCCCTGTGCTAAAGACACTCCAAAGAGCCTACAGCCAAGAAATTAAAATGAAAGCACGGCATCGGACAACGTTATACGCACGCGGTAGATATGGTTGAAATAACAAGCAATGAGCCGATCATTTCATATCCTGCCTGAGGATCCGGGGGTGGAGGATTCAACATGTCGGCCTACCAAACGGTTGTGGATGCAGCTTCAATGAAGCCACCCTGGCGATAGTATTACCTGGTTATTAGAGCAAACCCGATGTGACGACGCGGGTGCAAACTAGTTGCTCCTCCGTTTTCCAATTACATATTTTGCAAGAGTAAGGACGGAAGCAGCCGAATTTAGTGTCTCCGAGACCTTGGAGGGCGGTAGGGTCACATTTTTATGAAGCGACCATCGGATGGGTGCCCGAACCTGCCGCATCAAAATATCAACTCGAAGTGGTTCGGACGCACTTAGACGCACTTCGGCTTCCCATATTGGCAAGATCGTTCGACGCGGTCACGGCCCTGCGGCATTATCCTCGATTATTTCAATGTTGGTCTGTCGTCTGTTACGGCCTGGCCTCGTCGCAAACATAGGACACCAGAAGCTACCTGAGTATCTAGTGTCTCTAGTGTCTTCGAGCTCGCCTTAAATCGTCAAGCAGATTCCTTCTTCTACTCATCACTCGGATCTCCTCCGTTGCAGCGTCAATCAGTTACTAAACACATCATCTAGTTAACTCCCCAAAGGCAGAGCCTGATATCGCCCTTTCAACTTTCGTGCCTCAGGATATTTATAATAGGCCATCTACAGTAGTCTGAGAAAAGCATTCTGGTCTCACATGTCAACGACATGTATATCTCTGGATATGCAAACCTGAAGCTATCCGCTTGCAGCATATCCAACGTCGCTATCTGCTTCGGCTTCGACATATTGTTTGTATGTCTGCCCTCGTTACATCCTAATCCATCTTCGGTAAAACCGGGAAGCGACGATATCAGGAGGCCGAAAGTCGTGAGTTAGTATGACCGCGTGGGCTGTTTTCTTGAATCCTAATGCTGTTTAGTAGGTGTGGAGACATATATCGCTCGTAGAGTGTCGTACCGGGCTGAATAGAACGATTCAACCAACTTTCCAAGTTGAATTATTCGTTTTGGGAATGTGTTCGACTGGACAGCCATCAGCCATATTCATGAAACATGGATAGCTAGACGTAATAGGTACGAAGGTGGCCTGAGATAAAAACGAACTGCCATATATATCTTCATCGTTGGCTTGGTGCGGTTACCTACTTACCTCCGGCTTGCTGCTGTACCCCATTTTGACATCAGCCAGATTCAACGAGGCTTATGGCTTCCTATGTCCTGACTGTAGAAAAACCCAACAGCGTGGATGAATGATATGAACCATGATTTCTACAGCACGAACCATTGCTATATTTAATTGAATTCTGCAGTTGTAATTTGGGACCTCATAGTGACATCCCAGTTTACCGTGCTAAGCTCCACGGCTCCTACTCCTACGATCTCTGAACCTTTTAGATCCGTTGCTTCTGAAGATTTTTCGTGCCTGCGGTTCAGCCTGTTTGAGACACCTAAGTTAGTTGACGCTGATGTAACGTCCCGAAAAGACTGACATAGCTAGCAGGGAGTTGGCATACACTATTTCACAAAGGGTCAGCGGACTCCGCGCTCAGCATTGTATTGGAGACATACGCCTGGCAGTGATTGCATGAACTCCGGTGTAATATGGCTTGGTCGGTAGGATGGTTATCTACCTCTGGTATCAGCAGATGCAAAGACATCCGAGTATAATACAGGGACTCACCAGCATTATCAAAGTAAGCGAACCAAAGCTGCGGAGACAATAAATGACTTCCGGCACCATACATCACGATAACTATTCACCAGTTTATTACACCTGATCTCAATCCGTATCCCATCATTGTTTGGATCATACTATCGGTCCTGAAATGTTGTCAACTACAGCCCCCAAACACCACTTTCGACTTCGACTCACTTCCGTAAACCATTCTTTGAACGTTGAAGATGATAGCATAATAACGCGGTCAATGATATGTCATTAAATAGCCTGAAAAGAAAGGCGGTTACGCATGTCCACTGCGGAATCGTGACAGTAAAAGGGATATCCCGGACTGCATGTTCACACTCACCTTGGCGCTCGTAAGCTTGCCCCAGGAGGCCGACATAGATCTGACAAAAGAACCCGAGTTGTTACATATTGTAAGGTTATCCTGTCACGAGAACGTACGCTAATATTAACCATGCTGTTTCGAATAAACGCTATTAAAAAATCTCTTGATAGTGAAAGAACGTCTATTACTAACTGATTGAGAGTCCTGCGGGAATGATGTTACGTCGCAGAAAGTGTACTCAAAGTAGTCCAGCTGCTTACCCGCCTCGATGAAGACAGAAGCTTGCTGAGAAATTTTCGAAGACGCGTTGTATAAGACATTGATGTAAGATAAAGATCTAAAAGAGTTACCATGGCCAAAGCAATGTTGGCCCTTCTAGGACTCCGGCTTAGTGTCCTTATTCGAATGATCCATACACTATGTGATCCGAGAGCGTCAGATAGCGAACATGCAGAGACCAATGAAAGATGTACTAGTGTACGAGGGTTACGATCAAATTCTAAAAATGATTTAGCTGCTGGTATACGTATAAGATATAGGACGAAAGAGACACACTGCTGGTATGACTTGGAACTTTATGAATGGGCAGTGAGTCGCTTGATCCCCCACAAATATAGACGAAGGACATACCAACAAGCTCCTGCAGACAATCACGTCAAGAGAGGAAGAGGAAGTACAAAATTGGGGCAGCTCACCACATTCGGCCATTGAGACAAGTGAAGTCACCATGATCGATTATTATGTACATAAATATACCATGTGTGACAAGAGTAATATTAGTAGTCTCTAGACATCTAGCGGCGGTAAACTGTTAGGTGAAACGATGACTGGAAAAATGCAGATTAAGTTAATTTACAATATGGCGAATACCTTGTGCGGCCAGTTGAGCTTTGTGCGGGGAGTTGACTGATCGTGCTCACAATATATTTGAGTTGCGTGCTATCTTGCCAGCGTTGCTTAAAATACAAGCAACCTTGCGCACAAGACACCCCAAAGAGCCTACCAATCAAAATCAGGAGAAAAGGGGGGGTAATCGGTCCTATACGCACATTGTAGATAAGATAAAAGCGATGAACAATGGGCCGATTATTTCGTACCCCGCCTGCGGATGTTCTGAAGGACCTGGAGGACTCGACATGATGTCCTTCGCGAAGCGTTCTACATTCAGCTTAAACGAAGCCATGACTACCTCAGGCTGGTTACTAGAGGGAAAACCGATGTGAAGGTGCGGGCGCAGACCATAGATGTGCTCGCAACAACGCTGTGGGACTGAAGGCTACCGGTTTTATCCATGCAGACCCTGTAGGGACCAGTACTACGCATCAAATGGGCGTTAGGAGGCATTAGGCGCCCTCCTTCGACATCCGAACAAGTCCCTGGTTAAAATTGTAACGACGAGTAGAATCGGTCCATTCGGTCCTTTACATACATACGTCGACATCCAAATAGTCCATTCCGTGAACGGATGGGTATGTAACAACGATTGAGGGTAGCTGAGCTAGCGACTTCGAATATACTAGGATAGACCGTCCGTTCAAACGGACCTCGTGGATTATCTCACAAAAAAACTCAGCCGCGGACTCCGAGACCGCCGTTCTCATCATCCGCGAAAACTTGGGGGACCCTAGAGGCAATCTGGATGAATCAGGGTCGAGCTTTGAGATTTTATGTGACCTCAGCAGCCGGGAATTTCCCAAAAGGGCTGCTGCTTGATTTTATGATCGACTGTCATCACTCGGAACATATGGGATGCCTAGGGGAGGCTATAATACTACTACAGTATGTATTAGGCGGGCTATATCGTGTCACACAGGTGATATATTTACCGGTGTCTGCCTTCTAGGCTTCTACACGCCTCAATCGACAAAGACTCAGGCTGCGGAATCGTAGAGAATATCCGTCTGTCACTCGAGCACGCGAAGTATGGGATGGCGAAGCAGAGTATATGTTGTTGAATTCAATGAGTAAGGTTCTTTATTAGGTCGGTGGGGGTGTTGACGTGGGCTCCAAGTATGGCAGGAAGTGATTGTGCAGCGAGGTCGATGATGGACTTGTGGTTGGTTCGTAATACTATCAGACCATTGTAAATTTCATAATTCGAGTTAGCTCGACAAATCACGAATGATAGGATCCTGCCGTTCTCCAAACCGCACTCGATCACCAGAACAAGTGAACCGTTCGGCACTTCTATACGAACCCAGCAGGCGGAGTGCTAGATTGCATAGCGACAAGTGGAGAGCCCTAGCAAAGTCAAGGAAACCCGTTATGATATCCGTGAGCATGAGTCAGCTCCTTCAGTCGAGCGTCAATGGCCGTGGAGAGTGCCTGCATGGGCACCTCGGTCGTGGCCATGAGTGCCTTCAACTGGGGTAGTTTCTCTTTTTTCATTCGGTCTTTGAGAATAGAGTCCAGTTTCGTGCCATGTTGGACACCTTGGGGTACATTATTCAGTTGCTGCTAATGGAGGTGCAGTTGGTGAAATGAACTTACTAACGAGTGACGTGTATATCGTCAGAGAAATCTTCTCCAAAGCTTTTGTCATATCCATATGCAGGGCTGAACGTATCTCCTGGAATAAACTGGACGCATGATCACTGATAGTGGCAAACAAGGCCTCGCGATTTTCCAGGATGTATCTTGAATTTTCCTCCTGAAGCCGGTATAAAGTTGGCGCAGCAGAAGTAACTCGTGAAATTCGGGCTGACCTTCATACGTAAAAACATGCCTTTACCACGTTCTGTTCCCACCTTGTCATAGTGTGGCTTCATCTCGTTCTGCAGAATGCTTTTAAAACGATTTCCGTCTCTGTATTCCATTTTAAATGCTAGCGTCCTCATAAGACAAAAGTTGGTCATCACCTCTGTGCTGTAGTAATAGACTTGCGGCAGGCAGCGTGAGCCCTCGAAATTATTTCCTCATAGCCCATAGACAGGCTGGCCTTCAAAATTTGATCGGTAATAGTTTTGCATGTTTTGGAACGCAAGCCTGTAAAATTGTCAATATATAAGGGATGCATTTTTGGGACAGCTCACAGATATCCTGGACTGTCCGCTGAACACGTTTGCAGAGGCTCTATATACCAAAATATTGTATAATGAATAGACACGGCGCAACAAAAGCATCACAATTCTCACCGTTTTCAGGTCGTTCAGAATTGTTGGAATTTTGTCGTTCATGATGATATTCCAACTGTCATATTGGAGCATTCTGAGACAAGTACCGTCACTTCATCAGTCAAGTTTTACCTTGGGGAGACGGCCTGGAAGATATCCTTTGTAAGGTCTTCATTCAAATCTGTTGCCTTCCATTCGCCGTGTCGCCGCATCAATGCTGAATAGGCATTCCATCGAAATATGGCCAGAGACTGGAAAATATCTTCACTCTTGTCATCAGCCTAAAGATATAGATGAGCAAGCAACACAGAAAATACATCAGAGCTACCACCTCCTGTACTGCTGCCTCCAGCTCCGCCTGAAGCCGAGACAGCTCAAAATCCACTGCCTTTTCTGTGGCATCAAGCATTTCTTTGGTATCCTTTAGGAAGTTGAGGTCAGCAAATTGAAATGACAATCGACCAAAAACGGCGCACAGTGTTAAGGGCACGATGAAAAACCATTGTGTCCGCCTCATATTTCTTCAGCCGGTCATCTTTTTTAGCACAAGCACTAAAGTCAGCATGAACAAGCCCAAGTAAATTACGAGCTTCAGAGAGAACAAGAGCTGCATCTGTCAAACTGTGACACTCACCAATATCTCTGATGTATTGCACCAGCTGTGGAATGCCAGTCTAGATGTATAGTGGTCAGTCTGATCCTAGTACAATTTTAATATTGGATGAATTACTTGTTCCACGTTGTTGAATACCGCAGGTCGGCCACTCTCCAGGCGTGTCAATGCCAAGAAATCCCGGGAACCTACACTGAAAATGGGCAAAGGGGAGGGTTCAGCATTCTGATTCTGGCATAGATATTATCAGACTGCTTGCAGATGCATCCACAAGTATGAAACGTACATCCGCCAGGCTATAGTATGTTTTTCAATATAAATTTTGCAAGTGTCTTGAAACATTGACTGATCTTGCATGCTTCAGAAAGTGAATGAGATTGAGAACCAGCCAATGATAGTTGTAAGTCAGACTTACAGCAACGGTGATATCCTTGGATGAAATAACAGTGTTCAATTTTTTCTCTTGATCATTTATCTGTGAACAACGAGATAGACAATTTGTCATTGAACCACACAGCAGTGTGGAAAATTGAAGACCCCACCTCGTAAGCCATCCTCTCAATCCCATTTCGGATCTCAACACCATCATGACCATTCTCAAGGTATGCACATACTCTTGTATATGCATCCTTCAAGTTTTTCAGGCTTTCCTCAAGGTTTTGTGCAATCTGTACATGGATCAGAAGTCTTGTACCAAGACAATGATAAACTGACTTTCATAAATTCATTTACGGTGACCTTGTTGTCTCCATATAGTGTCACCTCATGATCACCGCTAGCATGCTAACAGACACAGGAGAGGTCAAATAAGAAGCAACTGCAATATGAGATTGTCGCACATCAGCTCCAGTAAGAACAAGTGTTAGTGACCCATCATCAACAGCTCGTCCATCTACTAGAAGTTGTTTCAGGCTAAAATCAGTCCATTCAGCAGGTTTACCTTAAAGAATGAGTTGAAGTTAGGCACAACTGACATCTTGGTAAAATATTTGTGGATATGCTGATTGGAAAATTGTCAATAAAGAGAAAGAAATGTGATAAGCTAGTTGAATTCCCACAATATCATCTCTTGCACGTTTGAGATCAGCAACTAGATGGATAAAGATATAAGTAATCAAAATATAAGTAATCAAAAGCAGCTGCAATGGAACATACCAAGAATAATGCAATCAGCTGTTTTAACATATTCTTCAGCGATATTATTTCTGTGAGAGAATGTGTGAGCATCACTCAAAGAGAAGTACGGTGGTAGGTTGCCAAACCGGGAACTATCTGCATCACCATAACCAGGAAGATCAATAATAGTGATTCCAGTAGATAGAGCACTGATATCTCCAAAGAGCTCCACCCTATGTGGCCATGAGGAAAATCAACTCTAGACTAATTAGAAATCCTTACGTGTCAACAAGACGCCACAGCTAAGATATAACATGAGCCTTCATCCTAAATTAACAACCAGTAGTATAAGTACTGACCGCAGGTTCATCTGGGTGATCAATGTTTGACGTTACAAATGGGCGTAACTAAGATTATAAACTAGTCAATGTGTAGCAGCCGAAGTTGGGGAAACATGCATACCTTTTCCCGTAATTGGGTTGTGTCTTGAGCAACAATTTCATGAGGAAGAGGGTTAGAAAGGAATGGGGCAACAACGGAATCTTCCAAAAGTTGTTCCACGTTCAGGTCCAATAATGTCGAGCCCCGCAGACTGATCAGCTTGTATGGGCTGCACCAATAAGAATCTCAAAACGACTTACTGCGGATAAATCTACCGCCACAAATTATCAGCATATATCAACATCGCACATGTGAATGACAAACTCACTTGGAAAAGTGTAGCTTTACTGTGGTCAGCGGGAGATTTGTCAGTTTGGTTGCGGTCAATGCCTTCTCCAACGTCGGACGGCACCCTAGGCCCAGAATTTCAAAAGCAACTCAATGCAGTAAAATTAACCCTTACACATCTTCCAGAAGTAATTTCAATTTCTGCTGCGGGATCAACCTCAAACTACAAAGTCCAACGGGATGGAATCTCACCGCTTGAAAAGCGTCCCGTGTGATAAAATGCACACGGGCTCTGAAGTGCGAAGTTTCAGAGTACTGAATTTTGGTTATTACAGACGTGCAAGCTCTGAATGCGTTGTCAACATGGAGGACCTGCGAACATGCACATAACCCACCCCTTGTTCGGACACATCAGGATTAGCAATATATGAGGAAAGCAACAACGTACCACACTCGACGAAGCTAAAAGAAGGCATCTACAAACAGCGTTCATTCCGGTGCTCTTGCCTGCCCCAGTCCCGCCCACTATGGCGATGGTGCGTGAAGAAGGTGTCAAGTTGCGGAGACGCTTAGCTTCCTTCGGCCATTCTTGGCTCCCATGGCGGAGGCTGGCACCGTTGAGAAGTTCTTCGAGTTGTCCCATTGCCATATTGACAATTGTGTAGACTTCTTTAGAATAAGAGGCAGCCTTCTGGATAGGCATCTTCATCGTGGACTCCAGGACAACGTGAGAGGGCTGCCAGCACTATAAGCAAAAGCAGCAGGTCAAACTTTGGACATAAACAAACCAGAAGTCTGCTGAGAATAGCTTCAGCCATGCAATGCGTTAGATCGAGTAGATCGATAGCGATAAGTAACACTTTGATGACCTGATTTCAAGCTGTATGATAATCAGGTGACCGTGACCAATCGTAACGGCCCACGGCGCCAATCCCCGACTCAGATGTAGCTTTAATCTTAATTATGTAACGGTTCGTGGAGTCTGCAGCACAAGTACAGTGTATTTAAAATACATTCGATCTCTCAGACAATGATGGATTTCCCGGTTCGGTGCATTCAGAAATTGGAGTCCAGTCCAGATACTCCCCAGGAGCTACACATGGCCGTGTAGTTTCTTATCTTCTTCGAAGCTGTCCCGAACCTACATCGTTCTATGATTAGCTCAACGCCCCGTTTGACTACTCAGGTTTCAACCAACCTTCATCAAAAACTCTTCATCGGCAAGAATCCTGACGCCCAGCCCAGCAAGGGCCTTGGTCACTTGCAAGCACGCCTTGTGCGCTTCCAAGCTCCTTGCAGACTGTGTAAATGCCACGGTATGATTACCCCCGTTCTCAACCGTTGGAATTGCTAGCAAAAAATCTATCAGACATGAGATATCGGGTGACTTGTAGGAGAATCCTTACAAAACCCGGGATGTAGGGACGGAAGAGCTTCTTCAAGTCAGATAATTCGAAAGGAAGACACGTAGAAGTGAATTACCATAGCCTACTTGACCCTGGAATTGTAATTAGTGAAAGACGACCAGGAGATTACTCAGTGGCTCACGAAATCTGTCGAGGCATTAGCAATTCCATATTCGTAGTCAATATAGCCATATCTGCTCTTGACAATGTCGGCTAATGCGTCGCCTACATCAAGTCCATTAAAATTGTTTCAAAAGAAGATCCTAGAATAGGCAATGTACAAACTAAGACATACCAAGCGCCTTGTTCTGACGAAGTTCATAACAAGGCGGTTTGATTTCATTGATTTTCACCTCACAGCCACTAGCTAGGGCAGCTGCTCTGCGTACAGTATTCTTGTGTGAGTGGCGTATTCAAGTGCTCGATATAGAAACCTACTCGAAGCAAGCAACGACACGGTCCGCGGTCGCTCTGGCCTCGGCCAGCGACGGTGCTCTCACGAGCCAACTGCGATAATTGAGCAAGTGGGTTTAAAAGAGTAAACGATACACATACTGCATGTTGGCATTATCAGGGATAACTAATGATGTAGTTCGTTTATTTTTTGCGGGAAACTGGACACAACAATAAACGAGACATACTGTTTGGCGCCCAATCATTGCCTTGGAAGATTCCATGAATACGATGGGTCGGCCTGACCTGTTGGCGGAGGACAGAGATGTTATTGTACGCGAGGACGGCTGCATCTAAGGCATTTTTGCCTTCCCATGGGCTCAGGGCTGCATGTGCACTGTCAAACAAACATAATTTATCGTAAGCGGCAGGAATTAGAGTGAGGCATGTGCGTACGAGTGCCCAAAATATTCAACCCGATATTGGACAAGAGCAAGGCTACCGCTAAGGCTCACCGATGAGCGAGGTCCGGGGGCGGGATGGCACCTTTAGTAAATTATGCATAATAAATAGGTGCGCATTTCAACCAGTAGAAGATGTTACAAACATGAGACACGCATCCATTTGTTTATAAGCACCTTTTTCGAGTAGAGTTGCTTTTCCATAACCCCCTTCTTCAGCTGCGGTCATCATCTAGGGTAAATAAAGCGAGCAAAGTAAATATGAATTCAAGGATACATGCCTGGCGTTCCCAAGACTAAGATTGTTCCCGAAATGTCAAACCTTTCCATGACGGCTTTGATCGCACAGGCAACACCTACTCCAGAAATTGCTATAAGATTATGGCCGCACGCATGCCCAATTCCTGGCAAAGCGTCCATCTCCGAGTTGATGCCAACCGTCCGTCCGCCGGTGCCCCGTTTATAGATGGCCTGCCAGGCTGTTGGCATGTGAAAGTGTTTTTGGACATTGAAGCCATGCATTGACATGAACAATGTCAAAACATCGTGCGCGTGTCTAGTTAATAATTAATATGGAATTTCTAGGACGTGACAAACTATAGCCAACTTCTCTTCAAACTTGAGCTCTGGATGACCTGTTGCGGCAAGTCAACAGATTTTTGGAAAAGAATCCTCGTATACCGAACACTTACTGTGAATACTCAAGCTGACCTCGCGTAATTCGTCGCTCAAAGCATTGATGGTAGCCTCTATCGCATCGAGGATCTCCGGCTTATAGACGTCTTGTGTTCCCGTCTCTTGAAGCGAGGTTGCCAGTGCGTCCAGATTATGGTCGTCTTCTGGTCGCCAAATTTCAGATCCTGCAGAGGTCATGACGTGTGTACTAGGCCAGTAGAGTTGTGTGATACTTCAACGTAAGTGCAGACGGCAAGGTCATCCAATTGGCATAGAATTTGAACAGTAAATCAACGCCACTCAATTAGCGTTATTGGTAATAGTATGTACCAGCCAGTAGCCGTGATCTTTGAGCTTCAAAAGCCGGTAGTGGGCCGCCCGGGATGTGGCACTCTCCTACTATGGCCGGACTATATAAGCGCTCATTCCGCGACCATGCTGAACCTTTCTTACAGGGAGAATGTGTCCTTCTCTGGTTCCCAATGGCTTTAGATGTCCCACAGCCTGACGACACCGCCCCCAAAGGTTCTGCTCGTCTCCCGCCTAGCATCCAGTCCCCAGCACCATCATGCCTTCATTCGCTCCGCGGTGTTCAAGTTGTGTGATGATGCGTCCTATGATGTTACTGCATATCCAATTATTTCTTTCTCCCGCCAAGGGGGAGCAATACAAGGATACAATAACTTGCCCGCGAATGTGAAACCCTTCCTTATTCCAGGAGTCCCGCCGCTGTCAACACGCTATCCGACTCCTGAAATGCTTTCACTCTCATTGGAGACTTCGCACTAGGCAGAGAGACTCATGCTCATGGCTTCTCGTCAACCCGCGTACGTTCGTAATTTCCGAAAACAGACAAGCAAGCCTCGTTCGTTTTTTTTGCTGTATGTAACTTTCCGACAGAAGTTGGTCCCGGCGATGATGGAACGTGGGCGAGGGAGCTAGCGAAGCTTCTGCGAGAAGAACAGCAGGAAAAGGACGAGCTACAGAAACAGCGCAATGCGAGGGTGCATGATTGGCAGCAGACAGTCGAAGATGCCCATATTACTGATTTTTCCAGTTCAATTGCACCGTAAAATCTATTCGGCGGGGGGCTCGGGATACTCAACAATGGACTCGTCCGTTTTTCCATGGTAGGACTCGGACTTCCTCTCGCCATTTTTCCCAATCGGACTAGTAAACCCGTTACTCCGCGTATTGCCCAACACCAGCAGGAGCGACCAAGCTGATCTGGTCCTGCAGGGTGGACTTGGATGATGATGCAAGAATAAAGGCTGCGCTATCGACTATGGAGGGCTAGCTTTAATCGAGTTGCTTTGATTTTTATGAGCGAAGGGTGAGACGTGGGCTCGGCGGGTGGTGCGAATGTGATACGTGGTGTTCAAAGAGGGAAACGTTCAAAGAAGAGTCAAAAAAGAGCAACGAAGGGACGACGGAGACTATCCATGATATAACATATGGATGCTATGTACATAGGTACACTACGCGTTCAACGACGTATGTCAAAATATACAATAAAAAGAACCGTGTGCACCAGAGAATCAGTATTCATCCACGTCCGAGAGTGATGCATATTCCGACACGGATTGCACGTCTTCATACTCCTGTACTACCTCTCGCATGGCGAATAACACAATTGGAGTGGTGGGCACCAACTTCGGCCCTACAACGTCGTCGTCGTCCTCATCCTCATCTCCTTGCATCATAGCCATACCGCCCTCGGACACAGGCGCCATACTACTCTCAGCGACTTCAGGCGTCCCCTGAACAACGGTCCCGCTTTGCCTTGCACTCCGTGGAATTCGGCTTCCAACATTCACCCACTCGTCATCCTCATTTGCCTTCACCAAATCTGTCCACCTCAAATCCAATACCCTGGCTTTGACCAAACCGTCCACCGCACGTACTCCGAGCTCCCTGCAAAGCAAAAAATATGGAAGATATGTCACTCCAGGTTGGCTCAACCGGCTCATGACTTTCAATAATTGCATGGCAGAGAAATCGGCCGAGTAGTAACCAGCTATCATTGCCGTCGCTCGATCATCGTTGTCGAGCGAGGGACCACCGTGCGGATGGGCGATTGGTGAATAGATTTTGAAGCCCGCAGGACCCAGTCCTGGGTGAATTGCGTCGGTGCTACTGTGTGGACGGCGAATGGGGTCTGATTCATCGACTGGGGGTGATTTTTGGGATGATGATTGCGATGAATGGATGATGTGAAGATTTAACAGCGCATGGGCTTGGAGGAAATGCGAGCTATGTTTAACTGCAATAAAATCGTCAGAACTGATTTATACACGCGCAAGTCAAAAGAGCATACTATCCATGCGCCCATTAGCGTTCACTGCAAAGCAATCAGTCAACATGATTTCACGAGGCGGTGAAGGCACTCATGCTTACCGTAATCCGTAATATAGTCATTCCAATGCGCCAACTTGCCACCAAAGGCTTCAAACAGCTCCTCGAAATGTAATGCCGCCTGCAGACGTTCCGGCACACGAGACAACAAACGCTCACGGTAGTAGACCAGCGTCTCCGCCTTGGTGCAATCGCCGATGGTGATAATCTATCTCAAGTGCGTATGAGTTGTCGTTTCAGTTTAAAGAAGAGCAAAATAGTACATGCCTTACAGTGCTGCATCACGTTGAGTTGCCTAAGCCATGTCTGATAGAAGGGGTCGCTTGTTGCGTGTATGACGTGACATAGCCGGTCCTGCTTCGTTAGGACCAACATCGAGTCCAGAAGACACTTCATGGCTTCGCTGGACTGTATGAGGGCAGGTCTGTAAAGGCGCATATACATCAGTCGATTCTGATCGCATCGTGACGGACGGACTAACAGCTTATGCGCCTCATCGAAAAGGATCACAGGCATCTTCTTGGCCGGGTGGATCGACTCCTTCTCCTCGGCATTTTCACTGCTGTTCACTTTTTTGGCCTTGTTCCTGCGGAATCCCCATTTTCGTTTAGGCTTGGGCGGCGGTGCATCTTGATCAACATGAGTTGTATCCGACGATGACGAGGATTGCTCATGGACTTCCTTCGTCTCTTTCTCCTTCTGTTCGTCTTTGAAAGGCTCGAATTCCCAATATTTTAATAAAGAGCTCTGGGAACGTCGAATCGAAATTAGCTGGCTATTTTGAATGTATACCAAGAGCAATTACCTGGAACAACTCCATTAGCCGCGCAATGTCGCTGGTCTTTACATGTCCCGTCTGCGTGGCGACACCATCTGCCATTCGCTTCTCAACGTTCAAACGGTCGTGCTGTTCGAATTTATTACTTCAGCAAACGGCAGCGATGAAACCGGCTCATCTGACCTTGAAACTCCATCCCTCCTTTTCAAACTCCTCATAACCCGGTATTTGCTTGCCGATTTCTTGGAAAAACAGTTCCATTTGTTGACTCAAACTCATATACAGACTTGAGATGTCTGCGAATCCTGGGAGACGGAGGTCGAAGTGCAAGACGTGATATGCTTGGCGAGTAAGAACCTCACGTAGAAGCGCGGTCTGAAATGTCTTTAAGCAGAATGTAAATTGCAGATTGATTTTTAAACTCACCTTGCCCACTGAGCTTGCTCCAAAAAGTACCGTGAATGATGGCTCCCCTTCCAAAGCACGTTCGATGGCTTGTACCTCTGCGTGTCTAGGAAAAAAACCAGCTAAACGCGAGAAAGTGTGTTTGGCCCGAAGCTGAGAACGTTCGCGATTCTCCTTGATTTCACGTCGAGCATCCTCGAGTAGTTGCCTGGACTCTGTAAGGGAGCGTACTGCCTCCGCCGGCTATTGCATAGAATTTAGCAGGCCTATAGACATAAAAATATCAACGAACACACATTGGTCAGAACTCCGATGATCTCGCCCATGCCAAAGAAATTTCGCCTATGAATATTTGAGCCTGCGCAGTCGCATTAATTCTCTCTAATATCACTGCAAAATTGACAGGTCACTAAGACATACCAAATGACTGACCCCGCCGCCGAGGAATGTTTGTGCGAAAGAGCCAGTGAATGGAATCTGCCCGCTGACGAGTGTATGCTGATGGTCGGTGGGTCAGCTTGGTGCTCGTAGTTCGTTGCCTCATTGTGCTGCGTTTTATAAGATGGGATACAAAGCGGTGTTTAACGTGTAACGGATGGATGTGTGATAAAGAGCAGAGACAGATAGGTGTGAATCTCCACGGGCAAGAGCAGGTCTATTACGCGTACAGTTGATTCCCGCACGTCATAAGCATGTTATGTACCATGCCGCCCTTTGTCGTAATTGCTGATGTCCACGTTTCCGAACAGCAAGAAACATGCCGACAACACGAGGATCTGTCAAGGACAGACGGTCGCCTTCCATTAATGTTGTATTTGACTCTCGATAAGCTCCGGACGGCGATCATATCATACATAGGATCAAAGCGGTTCCCAAGTGTTTATAACAATAAGATCAGAAGGGCCTGATAATAGGGAGTTGATAGAGAGCAGTACTATGCGTGGTCCGACTCGTTATAGGCTAGTAGCTTCAACCAAGTAGTACTATGATCAGACGCGCTGTAGGCACGTGCCCTGGGCGCCGCACTGCCCGCCACCAAATTTATCCCATTTCACGTCGTTTCACCTACAAAACAGGCATCACAGACAGAAACACGCTCATTCTTCAATATAAAAGTGCGCAGTCTACTTCCTGGCCTTCCGTGCATTAAACAAAGTGCGTCCGGTTTATGCGATCCCGACACATGAACGCATATGCATGCATGCAGTGCAAGCATACAGAGAAGCGCACCAGAAACAGCAGCAAGACTACTTTCGAAAATTCACAGACAATTAGCCAGTTGGACTGCATCAACCGTCGATCTGAGCAATCCTAGAGCTAGTTAATAATAAAACTTTTAATCGAACCCAGCATATCGAACATCAGCATTGGCTTCCAGCCAAGCCAACCATTTTTTGAGAAATGAACCTCCGTGCTGAACTGTCGAGGAATCGCCAACAACGCACTGCGACAGTAGCAAGTCAGTTAGCACATGCATATCCTGCAAGAAACGCACCAAGTGTCGTTTCGCGCGAGTCATAGCAACTGCAGATGTGAAGTTAGTGCGAATATTGCAGTGCCAGTATATCTCAGGAAATCCTCACCATTCAATCTTCTCTTGTCCTTCAAAAAGCCTACTTCTCTCTGTGGAAATTGTCAGATAAGAGCTCACATGTACTTTTTCTCGACATACCGTCTCATTACTCCGAACCAGACTGATTATCACGGCGTCTTTCTCCCGACCTTGCATCCCATCAACAGTGCCAATTTCAAGCTGAGGGCCATGTAGAGGGCGAAGGATCGAAGTCAAGAGCGTTACCTGGGCTTGGTATCTGTGATCCAGCGCTGTCAATGCGAAATGGTATACTCATCGGAGGTTCAACCCACGGTGTAATTACAGCAATTTGGGAAGGCAATAATCCGTTGCTGACCTGTTCAGCGCTTGGTTAGTTGTCTTTGATATACGCAAATAAGACTACCAACCAAATTGCCAACCCAATTCTTGACCACTGTCGCTTCGTTCTCATTGCATCGACTTCCTTCGTCGCCATCCCCCTCGAGTCTTTCATAGTATTCGCAACCCGCAGTATCAAAGAAGACGACAGGAGTGCCCAATACTTCCTTCTCATCTTCCTCCGACTCAGGTTTAGCTTCAGGAAGGTCGCGAAGAAGATGGGATGCGACAGATTCGTGTGATATCAGTTTTGAAGAGTACAGTGTCTTTGACGGAAATTCGCAAATTTGGGCATGCATTCTGATCTCGTGTCGTCAAAATTGAAAATAGATCAATTCGACATAAAGACTAACCGATACTGAACTTTAAGCATACGCTTGATCCCGTTACCGTACATCTTCTCCAGTCGGTCAAACAGTGTCGTCTCGAGAGTCTGAGGGGGTCTAAGTCCTGTCCACTTTGTTTTTGTCTTTGTGGTGTCTGCAATTTTGGTATGCGGGAGTACGTCTGGTGGTGTGACTTTAGCTGGCGCGTCTTCACCCAACACCTGTTCACCATCTGATGAATCCTCCGAATCAGAATCGCTAAGCACTAAGGATTCTGTAGCGATTTCTGCGAGGTCCGCAGATGGCTGGGCAGATTTCGACTTCGAGTCCGGCTCATTTTGCTTCTTCTTCTCGGCTTTATCATTTTTATTAGATGATGACTGTGTGACGCCCAAGCGACCTTTGTCCTTCTTTTGCTTATCCACCTTGTCGTTCGATAATATGGTTGGAGGCAGCTGCATGGGGTCTCCCGCTAAGATTAATTTCTTGCCTTTAAATATGGGTATCCAGCAGACCTGAAACAAAATCAAACCATGCTCTAGACAAATCTACAAAGCGTATGATATCTCACCGCCTCCAGAGCTTGTGTAGCCTCGTCAATTATTACAACATCAAAGTCATAAAACCGTAGCTGACGTCCCCCAGATGAATGGCATGTTGCCAGGACAATCTGTTTTTATAAACCAGTGTTACCAGGGAAAATTGAGGCGGCGAGGATCATTAGACAACGCACTTGCGATTCACCCAGGACGGCTTTAACCACCCCTCCTTCACGCTTGCGGTATCTGCGAGGAACAGTCGATTTAAGAAACAAGTACTACCGATTGAGATGCGACATACTCTTTCCGAAGCGCCTTGACCTCCTCCCACATCTTCTTCCTCTCAAGGCCTCTCGGTGATTTGCTTTTACCACCTTTGCCTTTACCAGATAACACACCCAGCGTTGCCTCTAGTTCATTCTTCACATCTTTCGCCAGAGCGGCCTAGTAAATGACAGGTAGAGTATATCAGTAACAGGCGAAACCCCATCACGTCCGTTGAAAAAAATTGACCTGATCAGTCCTCCCGGCTTTGGCGTCTAAAGTCGATTCCAAAACACCTTCGTTGCTCATTACCCTAGCTGGATGTCCAATTCGTGTTGCTTTCAATTTCTCGCCCTTCTCGGCCGGAGGTAAAGCGAGCAGTCGTTCTAAAATGTTGTCGACTGAGAGGTTAGAAGCGCCACAAACAAGTAAACGTTGCGGTTTTGGATTTGACGGAGTAACATTTGTCAACTGTCGGATAATCTCTATGAGGGTATGTGTCTTGCCAGTCCCTGTGACGCGATTCGATCTCAAAAGAAAGACCAGTCAGGTAGGGAATACACTGGCCTGGTGGTCCGTGGATGCAGGCCACTTCGGGAGCTTCTAACGCAAATTTTACGGCCTCTTTTTGACTTGCGTTAAGTGCGGGATCGAAGAACTTAAGATCAGCCACAGGAGTCCGGGCAGAGGGCTGCGACATTCCTAGAAGGACTCGAATTAATTTCGTCATTTCGTGAGGTGGCTTGTCATTTGACTGAATCAAACCAGAATCATGTTGCGGCGCATAGACGACAGAAGAGAAGGAACAAACCGACGGGATGATTGTCTTCTCTAGCTGGTCGAGTGCTCCATCCATTCTTGCCGCGGACCTGAGTATGTTTCGACACATGATCGAGGAAGAACACTACCTATCATATGTCACACTGTTTGCGAGTTTCAATACTCGACATCGATCCGGAAGATCAACCTCATCTTCGGACGGGTCCACTGCGATGACAATGCGTGTGTCTGACACCTTTGGAAATTGTCAGGCGGAGGAATCGACATAATTGAAGGGACAAATTACCTTGTATATCACACCTTCGACAGCATTTGTCTTACTGGTTGCACCTTCTGTTTTCTTGATCTTGGTAGCCTTTTTAGAAGGTCCAGATGATGATATATTTTCTTCGATCCGAGCAAGATCTCCGGGCCTGTTGGATTTATAAGCCAAATTATCTAAACATAAATAAATGTATGATCACCTTAACGTATGTGGTGAAAAAGTGGGGGTAGAATGATACGCCGTCGGACGCTCCAATTCTACCAAACTGCACTTATCGAAAAATAACCATGTCAGATGATACATCTTGTAAGAGGCGAGATTCAAACGTTTTTCCACCCAATCCAATGTTGATCCCAATAACACCTAGTGCCAAGAGCGCAAGGCCTTTTTGTTCCAATAGCTTCGGGCCGCAATTAGACAGTAGCAGAGTGCTCCTTTCAACTTCCGCATTGCGCTCTTTTGCAAGTAAACTCCGATGACGATCGATAAAAGATAACAGTTGAGTCTCTGTGGCCATTGAGGGTCACTGGTTCTTGGGAGAACTGTACTTTAGTGCGGTAAAGTTAATGCGTCACACGGTGATTGGCAAGTCCTTCGGCACTGGCAGCTTAAAGGCTTCCGCCTAACTCAATTTGGCCATCGGATCGCAAGTCGGAGGTCGGTGAACAACAGCGCACAACAACCGTGACTTAGTCACATAAGTTGACTGTTACATACATTTGCTACCTGACAGGCGAGTGCTACCCATTGGGCTTCATTCATACTCTGCCTTCAGCCGCATTAGCTTCCGAAATGTTATCAAGCACTTGTCTGTCACCGCTTGACAACGGAAGCTGGAGCTGTCTATTGAAATAACTTAAAAGAAGGGGACAACAAAGAGAATCAGTGCACTCGGTAACTACTTGGTCGGGTCTGCTTAGCAACAACTGGAGCTACCTCACGAGGTCTCAGGACAATAAACCCTTGCACCTTGTAACCATCCCCCGGTATCACATGTCGCCGAGGACTTCTTACTTCCGTATTAGGACAACGAGGTCATACGACGCTTCGACAATTATCTGACATGTGGCGAAGGTGACAAATCATTCCAACATATGGTCTGTAACGGCGGCCCTTGCCTTCGAAATCGAGCATCCATCGTGGTAGCACTCCACTCAACACGCTTGTTGGAAGTTTGTCTACATTTCTGGTATTTGTATCAACGTGACGAGTGTGAAATGTATAAAACCAGCCGGGGTTTCTATGATTCCCATACCGTTCACAGGTTCTGCACTTCTGTCCCACTGTCGCTTCAGTTTTGTAATAATGCATTTCACTCTCGCCGCTCTTTTGGCAGTACTGCCACTCTTTTCCACTGCATCTCCCGTTACCCATATGCCTCGCGCCAAGATTGGCCTCAACAAGCGCTCTGCTCTGACACAGGCGGATGGTTCTGTTAATGCTGCCAACCTTCGTGCTCACCTCGCCGCATCTTTGGCCAAAATCAACCGTGGCCTCGCCGCATACGAGAAAAATACTGGCTCCAAGCATCCGCTTGCCACTAATTCTACTATTGACAAACGTGCAACCGGTAAGAACCCGTTGACGGACGACAGCGCCCAGCTCTGGTACGGAAGCATATCTGTCGGAACCCCCAGCAAAACCTTCACCGGTAAGTTGTCATATTACTTTCGCATCTTTTGCGATTCAATAACTGAAATATGCTATTTAGTCGACTTTGACACCGGTTCTTCAGATCTTTTCCTCCCTGGATCAGACTGCGGTTCTACTTGCTCTGGTCACACTTTGTACAACCCTAAATCCAGCTCTTCAGCTAAGGATATCGGACAGTCATTCAGCCTTCAGTACGGTGATGGTTCTACCGTCTCTGGCGAACAGTGGACTGATTCTGTAACCCTCGCGGGCCTTACCGTAAGTCTCCCTCTCAGAGCCGTCAATTTTACATCAAAATGGCTGAATACTGAGCACCTTAGGCCAAAACGCAGACTCTTGGTGCTGCCAAGCAGTATTCGTCCGGCTTTGAGTCGAGTCAGTTTCCTGCCGATGGGCTAATGGTGAGCTTACGATTATTTCAAATCAGTCGACGCATCATTTAATATAGCTTTACAATAGGGCATGGGCTTCAAGTCCATATCGGAGTACAATGCCAACCCCGTCTTCCAGACCCTTGTGGCTGATGGTCAGACATCTGATCCCGTCTTTGCTTTCAAGCTATCAGAGAGTGGCGCTGAGCTCAGTGTGGGAGGTACCGACTCCTCCTTGTACTCTGGTGATTTCACCTATGCCAAGGTAGAACAAGAGGTATGTTTTCTTCTGCTTTGGTCAGGACCAAAGTTAATGACTGGTTTTTTTCCAGGGCTATTGGCAAGTTGCCCTGGACGCCGTGAGCCTAGGTGGCAAGAGTGTTATTTCAAACATCGACTCTATCATCGATACCGGCACCACTCTGATCGTGGGCGATTCTAGGTAAGATGGTATCCATGCCACCTTTTACATACGCTGACTCGCGACCTTCTAGTAATGTTGCTGAGTTCTACAAGTCAGTCCCGGGTGCCAAGGAGGCTTCCAATGTTGGCCAGGGTTTCTACACCGTCCCTTGTAACTCTATTCCCTCCGTCAGCCTTACCTTCAACGGCCAGCCCTTCGATATTGACTCTGCCAGCTTCAACCTTGGTCCTGCATCATCTGGCAGCTCCGACTGCGTTGGTGGGATTGCTGCCCAAGATGGCGAGAACTTCTGGGTCGTAGGAGGTAGGTATCAGATATTTCTCAATATTATCGCAAGACTCAAACACATTCTTCCCTCAGATGTCTTCCTGCAGAATACCTATACCGTTTTTGATGTAGGCAATTCCCAAGTTGGCTTCGCCAAGCTGACGTAGAGTCGAGATATATACATACCTTATACCATTGCTTTCTTGCCGCTTGGACTTGTATTGCATTTATATTACCATCATACTTTTTTGTAACACATGGATCCGACCATGCATTTGCATACAACCTGTTGAGTTTACACCATTGTGATCTTTGAATATACACACTTTTCCCAGAAATCACATAGGATTGACAGCCAACTGCACCTGGTTTGTCTCCAATTCCTTCCACGACTTTGGTAGTCAGGCCTGTAAACATTCTCTGTTTCGCTAAGTACATACTGCGGCTACAGGATTGGCGGGAAAATAACTGGTTATAACATATGTATGAGTCGCGAACATGAACCAACGCACAAAACGACAAACAAACGAACAAATACAATCAAGGACAACAACAAGACGAGAGTACAAGCCCCGAGTTCACAAATAATACATTGTTTCTTTGAGTTTCGGCCCTCCAGCCCCACCATGCCACATCGCCGTCGCTTCTCTCATAACGACACTGTCATCACTCACTTGTGTAGTTGGTCCTCTCGAGACACCCTGCAAGAGTGCGTGAAGATAACATCTCCCTCGTTCGCAACACAAATCGGCATAGTATGCAGGAGACGCCAAGCTCACCGCCTTCGTAGCGCGGGCGAACATGTAACTCACGGCGTTTGTGAGCCCCTGAAGAGCATCTGCTTTGAATCCGATCTCGTCATGCACAACATAGTAGTGTGTAGGCCGTGTAGTGCCTTGGAGACCGCCATGCGCTGCGTGATAGACAAATATTGATTAGAAATGCTTCACTATAAACTTTTACTGAATTTACCTTGTAAGAAGAAATCAAAATCGTACACAGCAGTAACGCCACGGTCTACAACAGTTCCCGGACGAGGATTACCGTCGCGGTCAGCTGCAGACTCCTCTGTGGGATAGAACCGAGTATGATGACGCTTGCCACATATAACTATGGTCAATTTGGGGTTATATAGCGCCTGCGGGGTGGAGAACTTGTGGAAGGCGGCCTTGATGGCCGGAAGTTCTTCCCCGACGACGATCTGGAATTGGCCCTCGGAGACACCATCTCTGTACACAATTACTCTGGTAGGTAACGTCTTGTTCTTGGCGTAGAATGCTTTCAGACGCTCTACCATCATGCTGGCGAGATTGGTGATCATCTGGATGCAAACCATCAATATTCATAAGAAATGAGTCGCCACAGGGCCGGAAACTTGCCTCTTTTTTCGATTCCTGAATTTCCATGCTGGCAGGATACTGTGCATAGGAGCTATCGACGCTGGCGACAACAGCGGCGATGGAAGGCTAGACAGGAGCAGAAGATTTGAGCAGAGTAAATTTTTTGACTGAAACAGTCTTACCGTTCCCTTCGTACTCCCAGGCCCGGGATGTGTCACGTCCATGCCAACAAGCATTGTTGGCGCTTGCTGCAACCATGACATGCTCCGTGCATCCAAAGAATGATTGATCCCTCCTAACTTCATGTTGAGTTTCAATGCGACATTGGCATAATATTGAAGTTGGCCCTTCTCCTTCCTGATTTTGCTTGAATGCACGCAAACGGTCGCCACATCCAGATATGAGTCGCACAAATGTTTGATTCCAGAGTATACGTGTTTATCGCCGTTGGAGAGTATGATCAAGATCGCAGTGGGTTTTGCTTTCATGCCAGTGAGAGTGGCACGAATGGCTTGGACGGACTTGGCCCTCGTTGGGTCATTCGCGTCTTTGCCGGGCAGACGACAAGCGGCGAACATGGGATCAGCTTGGTCGACTGACATACCGCTCGTCCGGCACATTTTTGCAAATCCCGCGACCACTTGTCTCAACTCCGGGTCATCAACCCCTTGGAACTCATCCCTGGGGTTCCCGTCCTGGATAAGCAACACGGCCCATTTCTCCAGACGGCCACCAACTGCGAACTTGACGTCACGCAAGTTCCAGCTTGCGCGTTCATCCACTCTGGGGGTGCCTTGGCCGTATTTGATGCCTGGAGGTGGTAGGATACGACCGGGTACAACGGCCATCTCCGTGCCAATACTGATCCCGAAACCACCCAGGGGCGAAGCCCCAGAGCGGAATCCAAGCTCATCAAGGCCACGACTGACAATAGCCATACCATTGACATTTGGCGGTTTACAAGCAGCCGTAATCATGGCTGCTGTGTGCTCATCAGATAATTTACCCTTGAAGGCTTGCCCAGGGAGGATTTCCAAGACCTCTGCCGGCAAATAATTCTTCTTAGCACCGCCAACATCGACCAGAGGGAGATCAGGTTTTTGCAATCGGATATTGTATTCTGAAAGTATAGGTTTAATCAGCATTGATAAAGCAAATTCTCATAAACATTGCTTACTCCGCCTGAAATACTCTTCAACGGTGACCCTACCCCCCAACTCGGAGCAATCGAAAGAGTATGTCCTGGCGGTTTCCTTAGCCATGCCCTTGACAGTCTTTCTATACGTCAAATGTGTGGCCTCGACACGAACTCCTTTCACAAAAGCATTCGGCTTAGCTCCGAAACTTGCGTTGCGGAATGCAACCATGGCGTCGGCGAGGTTCCCCGGAGAGTAGAAAGCAGTAGTACAGACGTTGACGTTTACCATCAGCTGATTGTACGCAGGACGAACGGACGAGTAAAAGCCTTTCCATGCTTCGAGGCCGCCACCCAGCGACATCGGGGGAGCAGCCGATGGGAAGAAGAACCTGTTGCGGCCTACTAGGACGCCTCCACCTGCGGTGGTGCGGTTTGGATAAGCAGCGAGAATGACATTCAAGGCTGCGATAACAGGGAGAACGTCATACCCGCGGAAGTGGGGTTCGCCAGCAAGGTGACTAAAAGTGAATCAGCAAAATACCTGCGGTAGCATGAGTTGGCACACCTTATCAGACTTCGGGTCTCCAGATCCTGGATGAATTTAATGGTGAGGGTGTATTCCTTTCCAGTCCCATCTCTCTTGGGACCATCTTGATCCTCGTCATAAAATGGTACTTTGATGACAAGCGGCTGGGGCAACCGCCTTGCTGCGATCAATTTTGCAGAATGGTCATGCGCGACGACTCCATTCATCCCTGCCTGGTGCCAGTCGCTTGTTTGTTCAGCAAGTTGCCATATCCTCCGTCTCACACGTCTAATAGCAGTCCCTGCTTTGGGCGAAATATCAACGTCGTACTCACATAACGGACCTCTGGGCACTTTGACAGGGAAGAAGTTAGTGCGCAAGGTCACCTTGGTGCCCGCCACGCCAAAATCGGGACGGTTCGGAAGCTCCCCCTGGCGGATGGTGAGAGAGCGGAAAGACTGTACGAGCGCATCCTGCGAGCTATCTCGCAATCTAGCATCGATGATTGCAGGCGTTCCCGGATTGAAAATACTAAAGTGGCGTTACGATCAACCACCGTAATGCAAGAAATTCCATAGGACTTACCCTCCCTGTTCTCTCGGTGCAAATCCTCCTCTACCTCCTCCTCTACCTCCACCTCCACCACGATCATACCCGCCACGACCACCACCTCTGTCGCCACCTCTTCCACGGTCGCCGCCTCCCCGCCCTCTGTCGTAGCCACCACCGCCCCGTCCTCGGTCTCCACCTCTGCCCCGATCTCCTCCGCCTCCGCCTCTGTAGCCACTCATAACTATCTAGTGATTGTATGTGTAGTTTGTACGGAGAGGTACGAAATCAAACACACAAGCGCCCGTGAGTCAGGCGGTAAAGTTGAAGTTATGGCAAATATGGCGCCCAACACAAAGAAATATACACTGTAATACAGACCAAACCTGGCCAAATGAAAGGAAATGAGGTATGGTACACGGAACGGATGGCCGAGAGTGACTGTGCAAGATGAGGGAGGTAATTGTCCACAATCGATCGATCGCCCGTTTTGGCACCACGGCTATGAAAGCTCGACGGTGCTTGGACGGTGCTCAAATCCTTGGTGACCACCAACATGATGCTCAACCAGAGATACATTGCCAGTAATGCGGACAGAAAACGGCCATTTTTTCACGGTGTGTCCAGTACGTATGCGGTCGGAATTTGGATAATTTAGATGGCAAACTTTTGTTTTACTGATTGGCGCGATAACGGGCCCGTCGCTCACTTATCCGGTGACCGGTCACCAGTGGGCATTTTAGCGGGTTGGTCGACGTCGCTGGCAAGATATCCAGCGTGGACAAATACCGGCCAAAACCGTAGGCGGGACAGAAAGATGAAAGCCCCAAACTGCGCCGACAAAGAGGTCCATTGCATAGAGGCATCTTCTAGACTTCTACAGCATATGTTATTCTACTGATAGGAATCGCACGGCAAGATGTAGCGCGCGAGTATTTAGGGAATCATCCATAAATTCACCCTGTCATAGTATTAGTCAGAAACAATGGTCGGCAGCTGGGATTCAATTTATTATAACCTGTCACCACGTTTGGATATCGGCTTTACAGTTTGTCTTGGCGTGGCGTAATATAATCAATTAAAGTCACGCCAATTATCATACCAGAAAGGCTCGACGGAAGGACGCGCACTATAAAGCAGACAGACAAAATCTTAATCCCGAATTGATACGATCCTGATTTGGCAGAGAAATGCATTGAGATTTGTGGCACCGAGATATCCGCATGCAATCTGTGACCAGTCATGCTAATGTTTAGTTGATAGAAGAGATTACATGACTCCACAGGAATTCGAAAAGAGAGGGACGCAAGTGGAAGACAAGTCCATAGGAAATGCAACATAGTTCGATCCAGGGCCCAAAAAATTGCAGCAGGCCGCAATGAGCGCCGCGTTGTGGATCAGGAATTGCTTGAAATTCGCATTGCTCCTCTGAAGCTGGCTGTAGGGTTGATTAAGAGTCCTCCCCCTTGTTCGAGTTTGAAGAGTCAATCATTTAACAATTGTTGTTCTGATTCAGTCAAAAATGAGTCCCCCATCGCATGAAATCTGGGCGAGAACACGAACTATATCAATTTCAAAGGTATTCATTGTATCTCGGTACTCACAGCCTGTCCAGTAATGAAATGGGATTCCTTCGACGCAATAAACCCAACTAGACTGGCAACGTCCTCGGGAGCTCCCATGTATCCCACGAGGTTTGCACTCATCTGATCGTTAACAGAGATGCGTGCGATCAGATATAAGAATGACATCCGTAAGACATAAAGGAGGTCGCTCACCATTTCATAATAATCACTTTTATCTCTGCCCGTTTTTTCCACCCAGGCAGCACCAACCCTTTGGACTACCACACGCAGCCGAATCAGCTGGAACCATTGTAGATTGAGTCATGCTACCTACAAAGTGGAGTATCAATTGGGCCCGGGGCATACGCGTTGACCGTAATTCTATATTTGCCCAACTCGCTTGCTAAATTTCAGTTATAACGTCAGATCTAAATACTTCATTTGATTAATGGACGTACCTGCGCTCTGCGTCAAACCACGGATAGCAAATTTTGTTGCAGAATACCCGCAACGGGACGCACCACCTGGTAACCGTACTGATATAACTCATCCGTTCAAAGGCTGCAAAGCGATTCTGACCTTGTTTACCCCTGACTGAACTTGCACCAATGATCCTTCCGCCACGACCTTGCGAAACCATTTGTAGACCAGCGTATTTGTAACAGAAGAAGGTTCCGCGGACATTGACTGCATACAGACTGTCGAAATCTTTGCTAGTACCTGTAGTCGATATTTCGATGATTGTCTTGCATATCGACAGTCTGTAGGGGGGAGATATTACAACTGACATTCAAGAATAGATGCCTCCGAATAAATCCCTGCGTTGGCAACCATCTGACTAGCTGCGTCAGTGTAGAACTTGCGTACAATTGGATGGAGCTGCAGTACGTACCACATCCAATCCTCCTAGCTCTGTTGCAACAACGCTGATCATGTTCTTCACTTGATCCTCAATTGACACATCTGCTAGCAATGTGCATGACCTTCGTCCTTTTCCCATAATTTCGGCTGCGAGAGAGTCAAGGGCTGGCCCATTACACGAAAGATCGTTGACGGCTACGTCGAAATCGTCCGCTAGTTGGAGAGCTATAGCTCTGCCAATACCTTGCGCAGCACCGGTGACTAGCGCGATGCCTTTGGATGCAGGTGTTGACATACTGCCTGTGACGGTCAAATGGCAGGAGGACAAAGATCTGGCGTTCTTGATCAGTTGACTGATGGTCTGAACGTGGCATGGCACGGTGTCAGTTATAACGTTAGCACAAGGGATTTATAACATCGGAACCAAATACATAAGTACGATGCCACGAAAAGAATCCTTGAAATGCACGACAACACGAGAACGCAGCATCATGTCTAGACTCTCATGACCATCTTTATAATGCTGTCAAGTGCTAAGTACGGGTGAGTATCACAATGATCAAAATTACAACCTCGCAGCTTCTAATTTTCTCAATATCTGATTCTGGACAACAACCAGCAACGCATACATCATTTCGATACGCTTGCAAGAAGTCACAGCAAACAATGAGCAAGGACTTGGAGGGAGAAAATATTCGAAATTAAACTCACAGGTACCGGCACGCCATTCCTCCTCGCCATCCTAACCACCTCACCGAGGATGACCTCCACTTCGATTGGCCGACCATTTTTTGCATCCAGGAGCATGCTGGGTGTGTGAAAGCTATTGGGAACCGTATGCAGCGCTGCTGTGTCTTGCAATGTGTGGTCAACAGCAGACGACGGAACGCCATCGGGTGAGTCAGGGAAACCCATCGCACGTGCTGAGGCTCATCAGCTAAATACAGAAGCAACTTTGAGAACCCGTACGCACCCAAAGTAAGCGCTTCCTCCAAAATGGCACGTATATTCGGGATGGTATATTCTTCTATATAGCTCTTAGTAGCATCGCTCACAAATGGCTCATACTGCTCTCCAATCTTGGGTGGTGCTCGAAATATTGCAGGCAGTCTGTAGCCCACGAGAGTCGTGATCGCAGAAAAAGATACGTTCCAAAGATTTTTAATGAATTTCACCCGCTGGATCTCGGGAACAATCTTCACCGTACTCCCGCCTTTTTCTAGCATGTTGTAAAACTCGGCGAGGATAAGTTCTTCAGTCACAGTATTGGTTGTGATAGTGCAATCCGGCCTATATATCCCCATTGACACTCGGTCCTGTTTTTGAGTCAGTTGGCTAAGGACATGATGCAACGAGCTCAAATCTCACGTAATCAGTATGTTGTACCACATTCTCACCGGCTAAGTTGGTCGCGATATAAACTGCGGTGCTGATGATTTTTGGCTCGCCTTTCCCTAACTTTTTGATAGCGTTATACAGATCCACCTCGACGTTCAAACCATTCTGGAGTAGAACATATATGGGTTGAGGGTATTTGTCAGAGTATGGCGGGGAGAGCAGGGAAGAGAGGAGTGTAGGTGTAGAGGTTAACTCTGGTATCGCTTTGGTGGTCACCACGACGTGCGAGTATGATCGGTCGCAAGCTTGAGCTACAGAGAGGCATACTTTGGGGCAAAAATCAGCGTACGGTCCTACAAAGTACAAGATTCGTGAATTCACGAAAGGTCCTGAGAGGCATATTGGCGTGCTTATAGCTATGTAGAGCCAAATTCCGTGAGACGAAAATCAGTGTACTCACGTCGATCTGGCTTCCATCCAGGTAAATCTCCATATTTCTGGCTCCGGATATGAATCCCGTGCGCTAACGCAACATAAATTAATTCTCAAATAGAGCCTGTTAATAATAATCTCGACTGACAATTAACAACATTGTAATTGCTGCGTGCAACTGCAGTTATGCGAGCGAGCCCACTCCGTTTGAGGATCAGGGAATCTTACAGAGACTGATCTATTAGAAGCGATGATACCAAAGAAATTGCTACTTACAGATGGCCCCGATGGCGCCAAAGCCGATGAGGAGGACTTCTTTCGCAGGGGTGGCCATTTAAAATCAAGGGAAGATAAAGACGTGATCGCTCACCGCAATAATGTGCTATTGGAGACGGGCAATGCCTGCCAAATCCGGTGAATAGGCGCCCACGCCAAATCGACGCGTTTCGTGGTATCACACTGTTTTCGCTTCCTCGTGCCCCATAATTCATGATCTAATGGCATTTTATAATACCTAATATAGTAATAAGATGTATCTGGTTCTGAATAAGTATTAAAACGGTCTATAAACTGAAATATAAGGCACTTAAATGCCTTTAAATGAATTTCCATTACCAATTTAATGTTCCCAGTCAGATTCCTCTTCGTCTAAGTCATCTGGCACCTCCGCTAGCATTTCCACATCCTCCGTTGCTTCAGGAGCATGAACCGTACCCTCATTGTATCGCTTCACTGCTGCTACCAAAGCAGTGACTTTGTCCTCCTTCCGAGTCATTTTTGTCTTTGGTGGGATGTGTTTGTCCGAGTCTAGTCGCCGATGCCATTCCAGCTGCAAATCGAGCTCATTATTTGTACCAGGGTTGTCCGTTATGCTCTGGGTATCAAGTCTGGGGACTACGGCATCGATTCTGGTTCTTTTTGCATCAACAACGGCTTTGCGAGCAGAAGCAGCTTTCCGCTTCTTGTCAACGGTTTCTTTGTAAGCTGTAGCTTGTTGTTCGCGTTGGTCCTTTGCTACCCCACTGGCGTCTAATTCCCGTGCTCGCCGGCGAAGATATTTTAGATCCTCTGGTCCCAGACAAGTCCGAATAAATGCTACGGTATTGTTTTTGCAATACATTGTACGCGCATTATGTTGATTTAGAGTCATGTTTGGGGCGTGCTGTGATGCGCGTCGTGCCTCACCCAAAGCTCCCTCATTGTCATCGTTTGTGGTCTTCATGTAGGCACGACGGCGCTCGGAGATGGATGCAGATGCTATTGCACCTTCCGGACAATATTCGTCTGTGAAGCGCTCCCAGGTATCCAATGCTCCTTCAAAAAATGCAACTAGTGCACCTCGAAGATGGGGAAGACGGGGAGCATAGCCGAGAACTGCATAAATTGCATCTGGCCTCTCCCAAATCTTTCCGTCCATGGAACCCGTCTCGTATGAAGTTGTGGCAGAGATAAGTAGGTTGGGGTTAGCAATTACTGCACGGCAATGGGCTTTGACTTTGTCATGAACAGGACCCAAATCAAGAAGGTTGGTTTCCGCTGCCTCTGGGCCACGGACAAGGCGCATATATGGGTGAGACACTGCCTGAGCATACAGGGTAAGAACACAAAGTTCGGTGATGGTCGGATCATCATCCAAGGCCAGATAGATGTTCTGTTCAATATTTGTAAATGAACGTTTCTCCTTGAGATCACAAACCAGCTCAAGGAATTGACGGTAGAACTCTCGGCGAACAAAAAGCTCGGCGGCGGCGCAGCAGTGCGACTGGTAACGGGTACTGCTCGTGTTCGGAAAACAAACCATATAACCGATGACTGATTGCAGGTAGACCTGCAAACTGTCCTGCTGACCCTTCTTTTTATCCTTGTTAGCAAAGACAGCACCAGCCAAACTGGTCAGTTTGACACCTCCTGCCTGTGAGTTATCACCCGCTCGCTGGCGTGCAGCTGACCCACCCAAGGCTGCTGCAGCTGCATTGTCCTGATTGAATAGTTTCATTGGCCCAACAATCCCTGCGTCATCCCAAAATGCCATCATTCGTGCATTCCCACCTTTGACACTATTCATTTCTTTGTGCATGCAGCACCCACCCCAAATAAAAAGTGTGGCGTACTGCCGCTGTTCTGGGGTCAATGAGTCAAGTATATCTTCACCCAGACGAACACACATGCAACGGTAAGCTTCACATTCGCGGAAGGTTCGTTCGTCAGCTGATAGCGCCTGCCATCCCGTAAGTCCACCAGCATCGGAAATGTTCCGTTCTGTCTCCTCCCAAATAAGAGGAATCAAATCGGAGAGTGAAGCCAACAGAATAGCTTCTTCCCCACGCATTTCACGCTC
>KN832970.1:1333303-1347784 GCA_000827315.1 Piloderma croceum F 1598
TTCCTTCAGTTTTTGTTGCCATTTATAGCCTTTCGTGCCGCCATGAACGTCTTGGTGTATTCTGGCCCAGAAGTCATTCAAACATCTCTGAAAAATACACAGTCGACACTACGATCAGTTCTGAATCCTCATTACACGGTACAAACGATATCTCAGGAATCTCTTGCCTCTCAACCTTGGTCAGCAGGCTGTGCACTGCTCGTGTTTCCTGGCTGCCGCGAATTATCACCCTCTCCGTCCGTCACTATCATACGACGCTATGTAGAGAATGGTGGTGCTTTCCTGGCTCTATCTGCCGGAGCCACCTACTCCTCTTCATCTCGTGTATTGGACTTGGACTCGATAGGCATCTCTGGCTTGTCGAAAGATCAGACGCTACGTTTCTATGACAAAGCCACCTCAAGCTATCTTTATCCGACATTTCATCCCGGAGGAGAAATTATAACTTCATCTGTCATCCTGAAGCTGACGTCTGGAAAAACACTGGACAGCGTTCAGTGGAGTGAAGCGGGGGAATTTGTAGGAATCGAGGGCGCAAAGAATATCAAAGTATTGGCACACATCAGTGAGAGGGTAGCGGCTGTGCGGTATGAGCTGAGCAAAGGAACTGTTGTTGTATGGGCTCCTGGCGTAGAGCTTCCACGCTCTACCGAGTCAGAAGACCCTGTCATTGTATCATGGGAAATGAGTCGCCTCAGCATTATGCGCGAGATCCTACGCGATCTCGGCCTGCGAGTTCCCCCCGAAAACACAGACAGCACCTTCTATCCGCTTCCCCAGTTCCTCACAGCTAACCCATCAAAACCAGAAATAGTATCTCAAATAATGAAGGTGCTTTCAGAATCGATGGGGCCTATCGAGGACAAAAATGACACCTTCCACTTTTGCGATCTCGGCGGAAACGACGCTCTGCTGAAGGATAGCACTCGGTCTAGTTGTGGCATTCAACCGGATCCTTCTTCCTGGCAACCCAAACATATCATCGTCTGCCGTGATGGCAGGTTGCCATCTTCTCAGCAAAGCCCTCTCTTTAACCTGAATGACTATTTCCGTGAACTATATCGTGCAAGGGACATCAACGGACTCCATGAAGATACTAACCCCTGGGCAATGGGCGAGGCGCTGTTTTATAGCGAGGTCGTGACGAGCACCCAGACCATGTTTGACAAGTATGTTTAATAAATTTTCGCCCGTTCTTCTTATGTATATCCTGCCCAGAAATCCAACATTTACGTCCCTCCTTCCTTCACCGATTCTATCTCTCGCCTCCCAACAGCTAACTGGCCGAGGACGCGGCACTAATGTATGGCTCTCTCCATCTGGGTGTCTGACATTTTCACTGCTTCTCCGCACATCTCTCGCCATTCTTCCAGCTTCTAAACTTGTTTTCGTACAATACCTATTTGGTCTCGCCGTTGTCGAAGCTTGTCGACAAGAGGCCATTCTGGGACCACTGGGCGAGCAAGTGCGATTGAAATGGCCGAATGATTTGTACGCTGTGATTGGGAGCGAGGACACTTACAGGAGGAAAATTGGCGGGATCCTGGTCAGTACTATCTTCACTGGGAATAAAGTCGAAATTGTGATCGGTATGTTCTTGCAACTTTCGCGGTGAGGCCATCAATTGTACTGATATTTTGGCCCACGCTAGGCTGCGGACTAAACGTTTTGAATCCCCCTCCGATTACCTCTCTAAAACAACTGCTGCCTCATGAATCTAAGCTTCAGCTCTCCATGGAACGCACGATCGCGACTATCATGGCCAAATTTGAAAGTATGTGGTCCATCTTCCTCTCTCAGCGCGGGTCGTTTCAACCCTTCATGAGGCTTTACCTTGAGAGATGGCTTCATTCGTAGGTTCTGTTCCAAAGCCTTTTGAACTACCAGCTGACGTATCTATGCAGTGACCAATTGGTCACACTGACCACCACCAATCCTCCAAAAGCAGTACGCATTACTGGGATCACGCCAGATCACGGGCTGTTACGAACAGTACCCGAGAGAACAGGGTGGTCCTCTGGCGAGGAAGGTTTCATTGATCTGCAACCCGACGGGAATAGCTTCGATATCATGGCTGGCTTGATTAAATCAAAGACTTGAAAGAATTCGTGTACTCCATGTAACACTACACGTAGCCATGCAAGTGGTCACGGCATCATTTTCATAATGTTGTGACGAGGTGCTGAAGTATAAGTACGTAATCAACTTCAATCCTTGCCTCGGTGCAGGCAAAGCACTGTTTGCAAGGTATGTATCTATATATTGCGATGCATAAGGAGCTCCTCTCTGACCTCGTGCTTCGATTTCAAGGTCTGACATTCTGATCACTTCACTGTTAAGGGCAACTGTAGTCCCATTAGCTCAATATCCCACGTAGTCATGATGTTGGCATTAGTACGTCAATCTGCACATGTGATATTATACCTATGGCCGCTGCATACTCATAAATTAAGTTTGAGTTCTCAGCAACAATACAGCAGACATCCAATCCCTGCCGCACTTCCTGTCACACCTGGCCACTATATGGTCCATGACATTTTTTACAGCTTGTGGTGAACATGATGGTTTGAGCATGCTGTAAAACCGAGGAACATCCGAAAATCTGCACTCGGAGGACGCTCAATACCCAACATTCTGAGGCTCATCGAATGACACGGATTGCATCAGCTAGACTGGACTTACGCCAAAGTATCGTGAACCGAACGATCCTGATACCCCAGAGCGCTTCGAGTTCTTGGCCCGTGCCTGAGGCGTCGTGCCTGTCGGCTGTGAAGTAATGGACCGGCAGAGATCTCAGCCTGTCAAATTCGACAGACACATGCATCAGTCAAAACATGGGACCAATAGCAAGCGCGGGCTTGCTTGGCTCCATTAGTGCGCTGATGACTCGGAAGCGTGGTGCACAGGCCTGAGTCAGGAGTCAGTACAAAAGACGTGCAAACCGACTCTTAGGATATTTTCCAGCCCCCAGAAAGACATATATCTTGATCAAACGTACTTATTTCCTCGTTTTGTACCAGCTCCAGAATGAAAGGCGACGCCTACGCCCTATTGCTGTGTATGATACTCGTTTGTGTTTTGACATCCTTTTCCGAGATATCATATTCACATTATTCCGCGACCTGCAGCCATGGATTCTAATTAATGGTGCTGATGCAGCATGGATCTATTTTTGTTAGTACTTTCTGTTACGATTATAGCAAAAACCTGCTGACTTGGTGTTTCCTCCAGATATTTATGCATCCATCCATCCGAACCCTCGCATTGCCGTCAACATCACCCATTCCGGATGGACAGGGTACACTGTCATGATGTTCTTGTTTGGCTTCGTGTGGGGATGTGTTAACTTGGCGGTTGTCTGGGCATATTTTGTGTCGGGTTTCGCGTTTGCTTCGGGTCCAAAAGGCATATTCTCGCTGTTTATTGTGGTTCCCATCGCTCTCGTTCTTATCCTGGGACCATTCTTTTCTCCATGGATCGCCCTCCCGCCGGCGCAGAAGGTAAGGGACTTCTTATTGAACATGATATTGACCTAAGACCACACCTGATCTTGTAGAGCGCATGGATCCATGGATGCGACAACTACCCCATCCAAATCGTGCTCGACGCCAAGGCCTATAATGGACCCAGTTACCAGCCAACCACCGCATCGTATTTTCAAGGAAACACGCCGCTATACACCTACGATATTTTCCAATCTTCGGCAGACCTGTGGTCATTCAATATTCGAACCATTGACTCCCCAGACCTAGCGCAAAACCAATCGTCACCGCTATATCCGTCAATCTCAAACATTACATACGATTTTGTCGATGACAGTGTGTCGGGAAACTGCACCTCTGCTTCCTCAAACACCACCTCCACATGCATCAAGGGATTTTTCAATCCCAACAATTATCTTTCATTCAATATCACGGACCTTCGAACGAATTTAACGGCCAACATACGTGCAGTTGACAAGCAGTGGGCATTTGATGATGATGCCCCAAGCGTGTTGTTGAAGGACAGTAGTGGCGTGGAGGTCATACGAACAGATGTAACAAAGAAAGGTGATTGCACACAGCTGAAGGTATGTGCCGCGCAACAAAATGGCGGGAGTATCACCGTTCCCATAGGGCTGATTTTGATACGACAAATGGACTACGCGGTTTCTTGTACCACTCCTAGTGATAGCGGTGATTGATGATGTATTTAAATTTGCGGCTAAATAATTTCCGTACATGATCTAATGCTATACATAATTAAAATTGCTTCGTCAAAAACAGGGCGCGTTTGTCAATCACCTAGTATTCCTACCCACCAGCAACAGTCTCGCCACGTAACCAATCCTCATAATATGTACACTCACGTGGGTTCACAGGTCCTTTCTCCTTGCAAAACTCAAACACGGGACATCCCCCACAAGGTGCCTGTGACCATCCCAATGCAACACGCTCCTGCCGAATGGCCCGATAAACGTATGCTCCGCCAAAGCTATCGTCGAGATCCGCAGTGGCAAAATCGTAACTAGCCGCGGTTGAGCGTTTCCACGATCCCCTGTTAGGTGAGTTATGGTCGTCGTCGGTTTCCCTCTCGGTTTCCGACTGCTGTTTCCTTTTACGCCGACGAGGTGTGTTTTCATCATCATCTGTGTCTCGACCCACCTTGCGTTTCTTTTTTCTCTTCTCCGAGGGGCCCTCATCGCTCGAAGCTGTATCACTGCGCTCATCCTTTTTCCGCCTTTTGCCCTTCGAGCTCCCGATATCGGAGTCCGAGCTATCATCATCAATCCGACTGGTACGTCGCCGCTTGTACTTGCGTGAGTCTTTGCCAGATTTATTTTTCCGCTTTGTACCGTTCGCCTCTTCCTCCTCGTCGTCGTCACCGTCACTGTCCTTATTCTTGGATTCCCACATTGCAGCACCAAAACTGGGCACCTGATAGAAAAATGAGAAGACGGTCGATATATCATGTATCCCCATACCTTCTCTATCTCGCCGTCCAGAATCAGTACGTTAAGCAACATTTCGACATGCTCGACAGACAGTTCCGTCTCCGTTATTTTACTCTTATCAAGGAAACTTTGTATCTGTTTGGCACCTGGATATGATGGGGCACCGCCGATTGGGAACAGCGGCTGGGAGTGAGGAGATTGATCACCAGATCGTTTTTGTTTAGGGAAGCTCTGTGGAATCATACGGTTATTAATTGGAGTTTCCATGGTGAACGCGCACATACGCGATCTCTGATGTAGTGTAGACATGCGCTAGAAAGGAGTTTAATGAATTCGGTGTCCAGTTCATTGTCTGTGTACCATGGCCCGCCTGTAATCTCAACCGAAGGTTGTAGATGGAAAAGCATGTATATTTTTCGGGTAGGGTGCTATGTTAATCAAAAAAAAAGTCTGGTTCGTAAACCAATAGGTATTGGTATACTTGCACCAGCTTACCTTGACGGCCTTGATGGACTTGATGAGCTGTTTCTGCATGAGTGACTTAAGACAGCGATCGATGACCGTTTGATGTAGCTCAGTCTTGGCCTTGAGATGTTTAGTCCATATTCCTGTGGCAAGAACCGTTATTGTTGGTTTACCCTCTCAAGATCGGCGCAAACCGACAAACCCTCATTGCCAGATGCTTGAATGTGACTTAATACCATGTTCTCCTCTCCGCTCATATCTTTTTTTCTATTTCAACAGGTAAGCAATGGATAGCTTCGATAATGAGTTCCGATACGCACATTTCCAGCTCCTTCTTCGTCACTGCACGATATGATGAGACATTATCCCCAGAGCCCTTCAAAACTTTCAACAGGCCCTATATCGCCACATATCAGTAGCTACAGTGTGGAAATGGAAAGCAGCATATACCGTTCCCAATAAAAAGTTGATCGCTGCAGTTCGAGCGTTTGCATCGGGGACCAGTGACTCTGTTTCGCGTGCAGTCAGAGTCTAGAGGTAAAGCTGTATCAGTTTCTGCCCAAGAATGGTAGAGAATCGCTCCACGAGACCTTTTGAGGGTCGGCGAGCGCTGACTGGTGCAGTTTTAGCTCTGTTGGGTTCAGTTTGCGGCCGCTCATTGTGATTGGCAATAGGCAAAATTAGTGTGACTCAAGTCACGCGGTGCGCGTCGACCGAAAAGGTGAACGTGACCGTTATCGCCTCCCGTCCTTATATCTTCAACCTGCACGACGATAACGCCACCATGGGCTCTACATACATCAAGAGACTCGAAGATACCCAGAGGGATTTGGCCTCATATTTTTACAAGAGTGCCGCAATCGTTCGGAGCAATTTCGACTGGTGTGTAACGCTGCATATCAACGAGTCCACCAACTCATATCTTGATACGAAGGTTTGAGAAACAAGTCGGAAGGCCAGCCATTGCATATTCTTTGGCGTCCTTTGACGCCCATCCCTTCACGACCACGTTCCTTGCAATATTTTACATCGTCAGCTGTCTGCCCATTATCGCTTTCCTGTGCGCAGCTTTAACTTTCTGATTCATGCATTTGTTGACCTTGAGGTTTCGTGCAGTGCCTTTTCGCTGTTTGTTATTGCTTCGATCACTTTTGGGGTCTGTGCCTTGACATTCATCACAATCGTGCTCGTAGAAAGCATTCTCCGTATGTCGCGCGAAATAATTATATATTGGTTAGTAAATTTATACCGCTGATACAGTCACGATCCTCCTCGGCACTCTCGCCTTCCTCCTAATTTTTTCCTTCACCTTGACACCCTTGGCACTCTTCGGTTACCTCACGTTCAGGTTTATTGTCCACGTACGCAACGGAGGACGAACAGGAGCCTCCCAATGGGCCACCGAGACCAAAGAGCATTTTGTCACGTCTTCTAGGAAAGTTAAACCCGAAATAATCGAAGGATCTGACGTATCGTCGGGCTCGGTTGTTATAGTTGACGCGAAGGAGCAGCATTCAACCCGTAACGAGTCTGCGAAAGTGCAGGGCGACTGACTACAGACCACGGTCTTATTCGATGATGTATCATAGTGTTTTTTTTTTTGTACGTGACTCCTCGAAGACACAGTTCATACAGTCTCACACCTACTTTACAAGGTTATTTATAATGTGGTCGCTTGAAGATTTAAATGCGAATCAATAGCAGACCACCTTATTCCCCTCCTCTTCTCATTTTATCCTCCTCGTGAGCCTCCTTCACCTGTTTTCAGTTTCGGACGTTAGCAGCTCGCCAGGAATGTGCGGACGCAGTCTTCACCCACATCCTTCGTAAACGCTTCATCCGTCAAGACCCGGACACCAACCCCCGCAAGCGCCTTGCTCACATTCAAACAAGCCTTATGGGCTTGAATTGTACGTGCAGCATCAGTGAACGCATGGGTATGGTTACCGCCATTTTCAACAGTAGGGATCGCTGTAACGAAATATTAGGGGTGGTTACAAACAACAGACTTGGGACACGGACAGAATCCGGGGTGCAAAGCTGGGAGAGCTAGGGGGAAAAAACCTATTAAATTATTGCGCATAACCATGTGTTGAGTGTTATTTACCATATGTCACATGTCCCTGCCAGTGAAGTCAGAACTAGCTGAATGTGCAGATGGACAGTGCTCACAAAATCTGTTGAGGCGCCAGCAATCCCATATTCATAATCAATGTAGCCATATCGATTTTTCACGATATTCGCAAGTTCGTCGCCTACATCAAAATAGTCAACCATATAAGTAGCAGATTGTAATGACAAAGAATTGTCTCAATGAAGATGGAGTGGCTAAAGAGAGACACACCAAGCGCCTTATTCTGCCTTAGATCCCACGAATTTGCGTATGGGTTGATCATGACTTTGCAAGCCGTCGCCAGAGCTGCTGCCCTATTTTTCCGCATCTTACTTGCATTCCATCTAAGCATTAATTTAGTGGGACTTACTCGAAACAAGCCCTAACGCGTCGATGGGTTTCCTTCGCTTCAGCAAGAGTAGGTCCTCGTACAACCCAGCTGGCAAGAATTCATTAGACGCAGATCATTGACATTGCCCACTGAGGAAATACATACGACATCTTGGCATAGTCGGGAATAACTGAGGTAACCATTAAACAAATGAACGGATTGATCTGAAAGACGAAACATAACTGGGTGCGTACTATTTGGAGTCCACTCCTTCCCATGGAAGACTCCATGGATCCGGTGAGAAGGTTTCACCTGTTGGCGGAGAAGAGATATATTGTTATATGCAAGGACTGCTGCGTCGAGGGCGTTTTGTCCTTCCCATGGGGATAGGGCCGCATGCGCACTACGTCAAAACAAGATCTACGGTCACTATGACGAAAGAAAGCAACAAAATCATACGTGTGCCCGAAATACTCTACATCTGTGCGCTGAAGGGCAAGTGAGCTACTTAGGCTCACAGATGAGCGTGGTCCTGGGGCTGGATGACACCTATAAACGAATCAAAATCAGAAATGCCCATGTGAGAACATATGCAAAGAACTACTTGCATGAGACATATGTCCATTTCGTCATAAGCCCCCTTGCTGAGCAGGACATCTTTTCCGTTGCCTCCTTCTTCCGCTACATACCATTGAATCAAGGTCTATTAAATAAACTGATAGTAGTACAATCCGATAAACACCAACCTGGAGTGCCCAACAATACGATCTTGCCATTAATTGCGAACTTTTCCATGGTTGCCTTGATGGCACACGCAACGGCGACACCTGAAATAGCGATCAAGTTATGTCCACATGCGTGTCCTATTCCTGGCAAAGCGTCCATTTCCGAGTTGATGCCAATGGTCCTGCCACCTTCTCCCTGTGTATATGTGGCCACCCAGGCGGTTTGCAAATGGTGATGAGGCGTTACGGAAAAGCCGTGATTAGACATGAAAGAGGTCAGAACATCGTGAGCGTGTCTTATTAAAACATCAGCTATACACAGTCAACCCCATAAAATGTAGACAAACTGGCGCACATCTCCTCGTACTTGAGCTCAGGGTGATCTGATACTAGTTTAACTCCACGTTTCGTCAAGCTAGTTTTGATAGAGGCCCTTACCGTGAATATCCAAGCTGAGCGTACGCAGTTCATCGCTCAGAGAATCGATGCTAACATCGATGGCATCCAGAAACTCTGGTTTGTACACATTCATTCCTCCTTTCTGTTGAATAGAGTTCGCGAGTTCTTCGAGGTCATGATCGTCATCAGGGCGCCATATTTCGATTCCAGTAGGGGTCATCGCGAAACGATTGGATATAAGTAATCCGAATCGTGCCAGATAAAGTTATGTCTGCCACGTGATTTGAGATCGCTACTTCAAGCAGTTAACTTTTTCTGACTCGGATGACTTACAGCTGCATATCACATATATACTGACTCATCTGTTAGATTTTGGAGAATCTCTACTCACGGACTCTATACTAGCTTACATAATCTGATCATTGTCGATATTTCGCGTCGTCTCATTGTTCCAATACACTCGTTTGGCCCGTTTCATGCCGCTCCGTCCGATTTCCAACATCATCAACTCAGCCTAAACCTGTATATTCAATCAACGATCCCTTGGTGATTACATCAGTCCAGTCCGAAACGGTGTACTTTGATCTTGCTGTGCCAATTTGGGGGTAATGGCTGGACAGACATATGAGGGAGCTTCCGGGGGTCCACGCCTTCAGACAATTAGGATGCTCTGGTGAGATGGTAAATTTCTTGGAAATTTCCATTCTCTTTTTCCACACTAGAACTACCACATGAGAACATAGACCCCCAGGCCATCAAAATTCATCATACTGAGGGTTTTAAAACACAATTTTTGGTCCTATTTTTCTCTCTAATTTTTGACCTCATCATTCATGCTTCATCTACTGGTATAACCCTTGATATGGCGGGGTTACCAGTTTTTTCTGGGGAGGAGGCCATAGCCCAATATGTTCTGGTTTATTAGATTAATTGTTGACAAATTTCCGTCCTAGAAATGAGCCCGCAGCTGTTCAAGTAGGCTAGTGAGAGCGTACTTAGTTCTGGGTTATATGTGAAGTTGTGATGTACATGAGAAGGTAATGTAATGATAGATTAGGTAAAATAATGGGCACAGTAGGAGAGAAAAGAGAGACACATGACAAAGGAACCCAGTGAAAGATAATGGCATGATACAGCTAACAGTTAAGAAAAAAAAACTAAATGCTTTAAACTTTTGTAAAAGACCTGAGGATGTGTGACTCCACAAGGCCAACCATGGTGGACATAGTCGTAGCATGCTATAATGAACATTAAAGTATCAGCATGTGTATAAAAACAAAAGGGAGGATATGACTGACAGGTTCAAATTGTACAACTGTTGTTTCAGCAACTGTGCTCAGTGCTGCAATGTGGTCAAATTGTCTTAAGGTTGTCTCATCATCCTTCTCTGTTCTTACACTTTGCACTCCTCTTCCTGCTGCTCCTGGTCCTGCCTTGAGACTTAGGCATCATCTTCCTCTTTGACCTTCTCTGACTCACAAGGTTAGATTGTTCATGAGTCATCACCATACGAGCCAGCATCAGGGCCACTGAAATCTTCTCATTATTTCCCCCACTTGTGATCCCATGTAGTGTGATATCTGTCAATTAATTGCTCCAACAAGCCAACTTCTTGCTTGGTGGCATCAGTGGTTGCGCATTTGAGCATGGATGTCTTATCAACAAGACTGGTGATGACTGGGCTTGTGGAGTTGTGCTTGGAGCTGAGAATGTCAGTGATGTTGTGAATGGGGGTTGTGATAGTTCAAGTGGCTCTTGGTTCTGCACTGGAGGGAGAGTGGGAGGGAGAGCAGAAAGGTAAGAGAATCAGTAAGCTAAGATGCCAATACCAAGATACAATATGAACTCACTCAAATCACCCTAAAGGATATGATCAAAGATCAAACTGCCCTCCTAGTATATGCCCATATGTCCCACACACCCAATGTGCTAGTATCAAGCTACCCAAAGGTACCACCTATGCTGGCACTCAAAAGCTCATTTTTGAGTGGGTCTGGGTTGAAATCTCCGTTGTTGATGAGATACCATTGGTAGAGAAGTATATATATCTAATACTGGAGGGTGAGAAGCATAATCACCAACAGGCAATGGACCTTCATATTCTCTATACAGCATTTGATCTCCTTTTGATGGACAACTGACTTAGCATAAGTTGAGATGTCATGTGCTGTATGGCACTTGTTTCTACAGTCAGTTGCAAAACATGTAGAATCCACACCACACAACAAACAAGTTCTGATTGAGTACATCTGGGAGTGTTTCATTCATTACTCAATGATGACTAGACCGATACCTGCAAACTGAGCACTATGCAACTTGGAAAATTCGCCCCAACAACCCTATCTCAAAAGGTGCAATCATTTTTACCTGGTCAATTCAAGTTTCTGTCAGGTACTACCCTACTCTGTCCCACTTGTCCCTGTCAACATTTTGGCATTTTTGATGCAATTTACTGCCATGAATCCATCATTTTGGAGTAGGGGCATGAGTTTGGTAAGCCAATACAGAGGGAGAATATATATGATGATGTGTATTGGCAAATAATCATTGGATACTGTGCACCCCTTGCTGAAGTAGTATACCATCATCCCTCTATTTCTTTGTACATCACAGCACCATATACTCCCTTACACAATCATATCTATGTTATACACACACCCAAGGCTTTCCTGGGCCAACTCACCCACTACCAGTTCTGAATTCCTTCAAATATGGTTTGGAAAAGGAAAGATATAGCAAGTATCCATAAGTCTGAACCTTTTGAGATAGGGGTGTTGGGGCAAATTTTCTGAGTTGCATGGTGCTCAGTTTGTGGGTGTCAGTTTAGTCATCATCAAGTAACTTGCTGGAGAGGGCCAGTGCTGATGCATGGCAAATACGAGTCCCAGAAAGTGTCAGAATTCTCTAATTTTGTACATAAAATTGTCATTCTCTAGGACTTTTGCAAGCTTGAAGGGTCTACTTATAATAATGCAAATTACCTGGTCATGGAAGCCCTATTCATTGGTATTTAAAATTCTCAAATATCAGGAAACTGAACTCAAACAGTGCAATTATGCAAAGTATTCACACACAAAAACAAAACTGCACAGGAGGGGCTTGAACCCAGGGCCTTGTCATTGTGTGCTCACAGCCACAGAAATGATGCTGATTAGTATGGGGTTGACCTGCAATCCCATAGCAAATGTGCATCATCATTCCCACACTGCTTATAAAATTGCACTGTCTTGAAGTTCCTTTGTGAGGAGATTTTAATCAATGCATATATACAATTTCTGGAATTTTAATTATTGTAGCTGTTTCTTATATTAATTTGTGGTCATTTGACAAACTTTATGTCAGAGTTTATTAGCCCCACTGCTATTTATTCACATCATAATTCCTTGCTCAAATATATATTCTGTCAATATGTCTTCTATTGTTCCATACAATTTGGTTATTGTTCAATTTTGAATTCTTGATCAGGAGGAGTCCAATAGATATCTCATTGTGCAAGATTAGGAAATGGAGCAACCAAAATGTGTCGCAGCTATTTGCAGACATGGCAGACATGCCTGAATATAACCACACTGCATATTGAAAAAATGCCATTATTTTAAATATGTGACAGATATGTGGCAATGTTATATTCAGATCCTTTCCAGCATGTCTGCTGTGAGAACATAGTGCAGGTGCAAAAATTTCCAATTTTGCAAAACTGATCCGAAATTGGAAATTTTCTCAATTCTGTTTTTTATTTCACTTTTGATGTAGCACTTTTCATACACTTCCTATAATTGTGAAAATAAATATATATACTATCAACACACATTAGAACATTTTGGCTCTTTTATTTTGAGCAATTCAAATTGGTGAGTCTCATTATGCAAGCATTTCATTTCAGAGTTGCTGGAATTTTCTTTTATATCAATGTTCCGTGCCAGTTTTAGAACTCAATTAATGGAGACTACAAAACTGATTCCCACAATTCAAATTTTAATTCCCAGGACCTATGGTAAAGTTGGGTCTACAGACATTGAGCCTGCAAACCAAGGGTGAAAAGAATGAGCCTCTAGTAAACTAGAGGACTTGTAACTTGCACGAACAGGATGCACAATGAGAAAAAGCTAAACTAGCATTTACACCAAGCAGTCATGTAGGGACACCATTGAAACACAAAGTAAGGTATGGTGGTGAAGACACCACAGTGATAGACACCAGGCATAAATTTCAGGCTATGAGTGTTGATGAGAGTAACAATTGAATAAATACATCTACCATGAATATGTTCCAACAAATATAATAGGAGATGAAGAAAATCAATAAACACCCATTCATACAAGATCAGGCATAAATAAAATGTTTTATCCCATAGAGAATCAAACCAGCGATCTTATGGTATTGGTGAGGAAGGGTCAAATAATTCCCACAGTAAATGTTAGGATATACCATGATTAACAATTTGGTTCCCAGGACTTAGGATGATCTGGGTAACAGACATTGAGCCTGCAAACCATGGATCAAAAGAATGAGCCTGTAGTAAACTAGAGGACTCATAAAAGTAGGGTATGGTGGCGAAGACACTGCAGTGATAGAAACCAGGTGTAAATTTCAGGCTATGAGTGTTGACGAGCATAACAATTGAATAAATATATCTACCATAAATATGTTCTGATAAATATAACAGGAGACAAAGAAAATCAATAAACACCCATAAATTGTTTCATCCCATAGAGAATCGAACCAGCGATCTTATGGTATGGGTGAGGAAGGTGCAAAGACGACACATCACATTTGGCGGAGTTTGAAACTCCGCTCAATTCTGATTTTCATTTTCATTTTGACGTAGCACTTTTTGTGGACCTCCTATAATTGTAAAAATAATTGTATATACTATCTACATATCTTGGAACATTTTGGCTCTTTTATTTTGAGCAAATCGAATTGGAGAATCCCGTTATGCAATAATTTCATTTCAGAGTTGCAGAATTTCCTTTTATATCAACAATCCGCGTCGGTTTTGGAACTCAGTTAATGGAGACTACAAAACTGATATCCCACAATTAACAATTTAGTTCCCAGGACTTCAAATGTTCTGGGTAACGGACATCAAGCCCGCAAACCCTGGGTGAAAAGAATGAGCCTCTAGTAAACTAGAGGACTCGTAACAAATGAAACACTCCCAAATGTACTTGATCAGACCTTGTTTGTTGTGTGGTGTGGATTCCACATGTTTTGCAACTGACTGTAATAAGTTAGCCATTGACAATGGTGTATATTCATTGCATTACTGACTATTTACCCCAGGCCCTGTCATTACTTCCCATTGGGCTCTGGTTCTCTTGCTGTTTCTTCACAGCTGCTGGGCCTCCCATTTATGACCCTCTTTGCTTTGGTTCCCATATTACCTTCCACTTTAAAAAAAGGTGCTTTGAGCCATTGTGGCTCAATGGCAGAACCCCTGGGTTCATGGCTTTATAGTGCTTCCAATGTTTTTTATCTGTGTTATCTAAAATAGGAAATAGCACTGATTTAC
>KN832970.1:1349967-1420843 GCA_000827315.1 Piloderma croceum F 1598
CCAATTTATTGCAAGACATTTTTTACAAAGTACCGGTAAGGGCTATGTGAAAGAAAGGGGGATGGTGAGAGAAGAGATTGGGAAGAAAGGAAAAAATGGATAGTAAGAGTAGTAAGAGTAGTAAAACATGTTAAGAAGGAAAAGGATGAGATTCGGAAAAATAAAGGGCATGCATAAGGACGGGGTGACGGCGAACGTATTTCCGCCAGTCATCCGATAGCCAACGACCAATAGACATAATAGCGTCGGGGGAGAAACCGCGAGAGGCGAGGTCGGTGGCCCCACCGGCGCGGATGGACTGGCCAGCTGTGTCATGGGGAAAATAAGAGACGAGTTTTTTGAGGAACCAAGCACGGGTGGGAATAGAGCCGTCCTCCCGCAACCACAGTTCAGCCCGATGAGGGAAAAGGGAGTCGCGTGAATTGAGATAAGAGAGGAAAGGCTCAAGTGGGTCGGGTGCCGTGTGGTCCTTGACAATGACACGGTTCCCCTCGAAGATGCAATCAGTTTTGGATGCCGGGATAGAGAAACTGTAATAATCAGGATGCAATTGGACAGATGTGCGCAAGGAAAGTTTGCGATAACTTTGATGTGTTTTTTTGTCGGGCCAGACCAACTCTCCGAGGCGAAGGAGAGCATTGAAGCCCGATAACAATTGAGTGAGGAATAGTAGGTCGTCATGTGATTGGGAGTGTGAGAGGTTGTTGTGGACTATAAGAAGGTCGTCTCGTGTTAGCGCTCTCCTGCGACACGTGGGGCGGCCATAGAGCCGTTTACAACCTGCAAGGGTACGGGAAACTAGTGCTGAATTACGAGAAGCGCGAACATGAGGGAAATAACCTTCAAGATTGTTGCAGACTCCGGAGAGGTAGTTGTCGACAGACTTTGGATTGATGTGGTGACACATGAAGACGGTGAAGAAACTCAGAGTTTCGGGAGTTGGGTCAATGGGGCGGTGATGGAGATGACAGAAAGTGAGATATGAGTTGGTACCGGAATTATATGACGATTTTGTCGAGCGATCAATGGCATGGCCGAGAGCGATCGCACGCTCGCGAACCAGACGCTCATGTGTCCAAGGCGGCCGAACAGGCTGCCTGGACAGTGCCGGTTCAAAGTTCATTGCGGGGAGGCCCCCAGCGCATCCCGAGGGGGTGTAAAAGAGTGTATGGTGAGGTTGGGGATGAGACGGCATGCTAGAGAGAATTTCCCGCGAGATATTGCATCAGCAATCGTATTATTATCTCCGGACACGTGACGAACACGAACATCCAGTGATGAATGGATACGAGCGTTAATGGATGAGATCAGGAGGGGGTTATAAGGTGGCTTGGCGTGGAGGGTGTCGAACATATGGACGGTATTCATGTTGTCCGTGCTTACCAGCAAGCGGTCAAGTTTGGGGGAGAAGTCACGTGCCCACACATTAGCCGCGTGGTTGATGGCAGAGCAGACGGCTAGAGCCTCGAACCAGAAGATGGTGTCAGATGGTGGGCTGGTAGGTAAAGGAGAGTGGTATGCCAGGCTTAGAGAAGGGAAATAATAGGCCAAACCAACCGAGGACGCGTCTGTGAATGCTTCCAGCTGGCGTAGACCTGCGGAACGTGCCTCGATTGGGTTCCAGGATGTAGCAGCGAAGATCCGAACCGGAGGGCTAGTCGTGATATAGCTGGATAACCAGCGCAGTTCACGAATGATGCCGGAATTCAAGTATATGCGTGCATTTGGTCTCGTTTTGCCGGCTATCTTGCTGTACAGAGTGGAAAGGCCCGCACGTCCGAGTGGGTACACATTAAAGACCCAGTTTGCATAACCAGCCAAAGCCTGAAACTCGCGTAGCGAGTGGCGACGGTCGGAATTGTTGATGTTAATAAAGTCCGTGATGGAAGACAGGAATTTCGTACGGGCATCATCTGGGATGGTAACAGTCATGGCGTTGGGATCCACAATGAAACCGATGACGCGGAGAGTAAGTCCATATTCCTGCTTCCTGTCCTCGTACGGAAGACCGACGTCGTCCCAGAGGCTGAGTAAGCGAGCTTGTTGCGACGGCAAGCGACGGTTCGAGCGCGCGTGAAACATGAGGGCTTCTGCGCGCTCAAAACCGAAATTGTCGTCAACATAGACAAAAAATTGGATAAGGAGGATGTTCCAGCCGATCCAAACAATGAGACTCATGAATGCACTCCAAATACCATACCCACCCTTTCCACCAAAATTATTACAGCGGTCAACGTAACGTTCGCCCTCGATCGTGTGGATTTGCTTCATTTGCCAGCGTTTGTGCATCGGCATTCTGCGGTAGGCTTGCGAAACGTCAGATTTCCACATCACTAGGGTGACATTACCGTGTTTGCGCCGAAAGGCGATGAGAACGGCGCCTAGCTCTGTGATGGTGTCAAGTGGGAGGTTGGTTACCGTGGACTTGTCAATCATCGTGTTTGGTGCAAAGTCCCCGGCGCTGAGATTTGTGATGAGTCGAAAATTGATGGTGTATGGTTTAGGGATAACGTGGATTGGCATAGCGTACATGCCAGGCAACAAATCAGGACCGAACGACTCGGAGAAGCGATTAAGGCTAATTTCTAGATCCCGTTGCTCACGAAGGAAACATTTAATGTTATCTTCGTATTCACGTGGTTTGAAGTAGTCTTTGGTGGTAGGATAGAGATCGTGCTGCGTGTCGGCCCACGGCCAGAACCCTTCACGCAAACCCCGCAGTACTGAAGAGACAAAGGATGGATTGGGATGATTGACCAGCAGGCATGCGAGGCGGTCAATGTTGATAGGTGTTACAATGCTGAACAGATGCTCGTTCTCCGATATGGTCCTAGTGACGACGGTGTTTTTCAATTCTTCATCAGGAACACATGGAAATGGGTGTAACGATTCTGATATGAGAGCTAGGCGACTAATACCTTCCACATTCCCCTCCCAATAGTAAGGCCGTGGATGATTAATCGATTTGGCGACGCTGTCCCCGATCCGTGCCCATTTTGGGCTTGTTGGGGCAGGCGCTGTTGACGTGGTCCGGACTACGGCAGTAGGAGCATACATGTTTGTAGAAGCAGCACTCTGCGGCGGAAGGACAGGCGCCACGGTTCCATCGCAAACAGGGGTCAGCTGACCGCTTGGTGGATCGACGTCCAGTGTCCTTTTGCGCTTGCGAGCTTGAGTTTGCTCCCCGGACATCCAGGAATTGAACTCGCAAGTCTCCGAACTCGGCGAGGTCGGTGAGTAAGAGGTTTCGGCGTAATGCCACCCGTTTGCGCACGGCTCTGTCATAGTTGAGAATGAGGCGGTGGTGTTCGTCTGCAAAGGCGGCGAAGAGGTCAAGGATGTGCCTCCCGTACTCTTGACATTCTTTGCACCGATGTGGGAAAGCAAAGACTGTGGCGGCTGTTGCTTGGTTCCAGGCAATGAACCAATCCCCGGCTGTTTTGACTGATTTGGAGGTTGTAGCCTCTCGAGTTGAGATTGTGAAGTCCCCAATATCGTGGGTGACTTTTGAGTCGTGCTCGGTTGAGTACTGTCCGCTGAATACTGCGTCAAGGTTGACGGCGAGACCCGACAAGAGCGACTTCCACTCCGAGTCGGGGAACTCGGGCGCGGCCCCTGAGTTGAGAAGGTGTGATTTAGCAAGTTTGACGTCGAGGGTGTAGTTCGCGATGAGATTCCTGGTTGCGGCGCACTCATCTCGCAATGCGCTGCCTTCCATCCTGTCTGACACGGACCAGGGGAACTGCTCTGTGTCGATCTTTGGCCGTCTATGGATCGGTTCATCGCACTTGTCGTCATATCCGTCTCCATTGTTTCTTTCGGCTCGTTTGTGCCCTTTCCTGTTGGCTTCCGTGCTCGGCTCCTCCTCTTGGGCCTCTTCTTGTTGCTCGTCTGCGTCACTAAGGGTTCGCTCTCGGTCCCAATCGTCGAGCATTGAAATGTAGGACTCGAGAGTCTTTCCCGGAGACTCTGCGGTTTCATCCTCTCCAACAGGGATGGCCTTAGCGAACTCGTAGATTGCGTCTCCTTTGTATATATTCCCGGCCCGATACTGCTCGACGATGTCGAGGCACTTGGTCGTGACCGTGACTGTTGTGACTCCGACTTCTTCGGGTTGATCCGTTGCTTCGTTTTCATGAGTCATAGATGGGGAGTTTTGCGACCGTATAATAGAACGCGGACTGGAAATCCGCTTTGCGTCAGACGAGGAAGAGAAGGGGCCATATATGTAACTTACCTGGTAAAGCTGCGTGGACGAGGAAGAGAAGGGGCGAGGAACCCCTAACTCACTCGCAGCTTTACTAATGCCCCCTTTCTCAATCCAGGCTGGGAAGGATTGGCCCGTGCGCGGCACAGGACGCAATGAATGAGGGCCGAGGGCCGTCAGTGAGAGTAACCGACTGTGTCACGGCTACTAGACGCTACAGGTCGATTCGACACGCTAAAATATATATATTTAACCTCGCAATATGTCATGTAATTTACTCGCAACTTTGAGTTGGTAAGTGTATAGGGGGCAGAAAGTTTTTCTGCCAACTGACGGCAGAATTTAGTCTCCCGTAGTCAGACCAAATATTGTGTTGTCTTTTTTGAGGGAGGGAGGATGACAACTCCATATATGGTCTGATTTTGATGGCACGCCGGAACTGTCGTTGAGATATTCAGTGTTAACGGATCTTAACAAATGCGGTTGCGTGCCCCTGAGCCTAATTTCAAGGCGAGGATAGGTGAGGATTAGAGATGAGGTTTATCCTCAATTTCCACTAATATTTGGGTATAGTATCGCCCATCAGGCAGTCCTGGCCCACACGTTTTAAGGCATCTTTTATATCCCTCACATGAACATTCAGATTTAGATTTACAATTTTAAAGTCCTTGAGTACATTTTGTAAATATTTACTACTGGTGCTAATGCAAATGTGTCTTGGTGTGCTATATTTTTATCATCAAGGATATTGAGCCAGAAATACACACCTTTTGACTATTAAGTCAACCAATGCTCTGTCTCTCTCCTTGATATGGTCTGTCACAACTATCAAATTAGGTGTTTCTCCCAAGAACGACGCCATTCACTTGCATGCTAATTCATATGAGAAGGTGATCTGGACACAAAGAGAGATAACTACCAGCTTGCCAAGTTAGCAAAGGAGCAGGACTCTGTTCTCGTAGCCACGGTTGACAACGCATGCGAGGACTATACTCTCTCAAGACTTTGTCAAAAATCATGGAGAGGAAAATAATTACTCCTTGTAGAATAGGGGACAGTCCAGAATGGACTGGTATGATCGAAGGTGACGGAGAATTAGTGAAATAGAGACCTGATCCCCTTTCACAAGGGGACAGGAATACATGTATCCTTACCCTACACCATGTTCCACTCCTCACAATAACCAACATGTATCCTATGGCACACCAACTACACCATTCCACACAACATATTATCATCCAGAGTCTCTTCCTCAGCCTCTCAGTGTACATACAAATACCCTCCTGGAGTTCACCACTTCCAGTACACATCCATTTCAGTCCAGACACACTAATACAAGGGAAAAAGTGAAAACGGCCCACAAATGAGAACCAAGATCCTAGGCGAAAGTTTATGGACACTCCAATTCGGCCTTTAAAAGGTCAAGAACTTGGAGCACGTATACAGTTTTTGGATGACCAGATAGCCCAGTTGAAGAAGGAAATCAGTGAGCTCACTTGGGAGTGAACCCTACTAGCAGGCGCAGCACCCGAATTGTGTACATACACCTTGAAACTCCAAGCAGTCTTCTCTGCAATATCAGGTATTATGACCAATAAACATAGAGTACACAATGGACAGGACAGGGCAGGGGCAGGGCATGTTAAGAGGTGATCAACAAGAACAACTTCAATATTTTGATGTGTACCAGTAAGGCACATGATGCCTGGATGAGGAATGGCATCTCAACAGCATGGGCCCTTGAGGTCCGTTAAGACTGAATATCCCAATGACAGTTTGGGCCTGCCATCAAAATCAGACTAGGCAGAATTACCAGGTGTGGCAGAAAATGGCAAAAGTGTTTTTTGTGTAGTTTAATGGTTTCTGGATGTCTACAAGGTCAGGCAAAATTACTAGATGTAAAATGAAAGGGCTAGATAATTTTTATGCAGAGACCCCCTTTGCCTGAAGTAGGGAGCTAATATCCCAATCAGTTGCATCTGTGGTATCAACTACAACCTGAGTTTCATCATTGAGAACCCTGGGTGCAAGACCTTTCTCCACCCACACGAGCTCCTTGAGATTGTATACTTGGACCTAGTCTCCACATCACACCACTTGATGTCTGTGAACATTGCTTCAATGTCTTCATCTGCAATTACCTCCGGGCCTTCCAGATTGTTGTCAAATTGAGGAGCTAAAGGTGGGGTCCAAGTAAAGTTCTGGAGAATATCTATGGCAAGATCAATGTTGATACCTCCACCTTCATGGGTATGCATATGTGCATGATGATGAGTTGATCTTCTGAGAGCCTTCACATGCTGAAGTATATGGTAATCATAGTTGGTGTGTAACTTCTCTATCATTTCAAATGTATCAACAGTAAAGTTGCATCACTTCACACCTTGAACCCTACCCAAGTTGGAGAACAGACATTTGACATCGATGGAGTGAGGGACAATTGAGGGAATAGTGATTGTGAAAGACTTGAGGGGGTGCTTATCTGCAGATATCTCCAAACTCTCCTACCATTCAATACTGTCTGCTTGTCCACCAGCAAACGGACCCTTGCAGTTATAATACTGCATTAAATCCTCTACCAGCTGACCTGCTTTGTTTTGATCCTACCTCCACTGCCTTGCAATTCCTAACATGGCCTTGCAAACCTCATCAAAGGTCCGTCCCTTTGCTGCTTGGGAGATTGCAAGTTTGCAACACAAAGGATGCAACTAACAATGTTGATCACATCATTGGTCACTGGCGAAAGTCCTTTTTTTCTTCTTCTGTGCATCCAGTTGAAGACATGTACGCTGCAACGGCTCACTAAGACAAAATATAAATAAATAAATGATCTCAAAATATGTGACACCAACTCACTTATAATTTATGACACTTAAGGCCTGCAAAATTAACACATACCATTGCAGCTTAGTATTAGTTTTCATGGTGCAATTTATATCTAATTTTTTGGCCTCCATATTCAATTGTCTGCCCCAGTAATGAAATGAATTTAAAAATGACATGATTCAGGCTGTCTGTGAGATAACTGTTGTCATGGCCAGATAAGCAACAATCTTTCCAATTATTGTGTTCAGATTGTGCAAGAAACACCATAAAATCTAAATGTTGCAATATACCAAGTCTTATATTCCTATTGCAGCATCACAAAATAACTTACCAAAACCCAGAAGAAGCAATCACCAAATAACTGCTGAAATGCTCACATAACATTTGGATCATCAGTTGTCAATGCAATGACATTCTTCATGTTTCAAACAAAGCACTTCCAGATTTGGAAGGTAAGTTGAAACTCTGCAAAGCTTCCATTCAGTGGCAAGCTGTTAGGAATATTGGTCCTGTTATCAAATTATATGCACATTTTTAAAGTCATCCTTTAGTATTCCCACTTACTATTTCAAACCAATGTTTTATTTTTATATTTTTCTTCCAAAGATATATCTAGAAATGCTACATTTCCGAATACTTACCAGATAAGCACTAAGTTCACATGGTAACACAGCCACTTAGTGCTTCATGCCTCGGATAGCATTTACACTTAATTTTTATATTTTAAATGTATAATTAATATCATCAGATATTAACCATACTAATACTCTACAATCTCGGACATTTACATACTTTATTAGGATTAGTTTAAGCTCAAGTGAGGCCACAAAAGTCACTCAAAAGTGCAGCTTTGCTGAGTTTGAATTCACCTTCCTAATATGGATCCACTTTGTTCAAATCACCTTTGGGCAGCCACCTCAAGAACTCAGTAATTATTACATTACATAGGGTCACCAAGTACCTAAAGATTTATATTTGTAAGATAACACTTGAGCATCTAAGGTATATCTTAGATCATAATCCCTATAAATCTTGCCAGATAGACTTGCTCTCTTGAGAACTCAGTAATTATAGCATTACTTAGGGTTGCCAAGTGCTTACAGAATTATCTGTGAATTTACACTTAAGGTTCTAGCTTATTCTCATAAATTGGTAAAGTATTTTCTTACACCAATTTAGTTTATAGATCTATTAGAATACTTGTACATAATTATTCTATGGATCCATAACACAAGCTTTGTGGAAATAATACTTAAATAAAACATGTAAAATCATGAATAGTTGAAGTACCATTTCTAGACATATTCCAAAGTCTAGAAATAATAAGAGGTTTAAATAGTAGGTTAAATGTAAAGGGAAATTGTAAAAGGTAATTTATAACCCTATCCCTAACAGCAAGCGATCCACTTCATGCATATATGTCCATCCAACTAGGCAAGTTTTTTTTTTGGAATGCTAATCAAGTTAGTTGGACTCAGGTTCATCAGGTTTCTCACTCAATAATTTAATCATATATGTATATTCAATGTATATCACCAAGAGGTTCAACAACTGGGAAAAAGGATGTGTCCCTTTGAGTATAAATATTTTTTCCTACAAGATTCAGGTATGATATCGAGTCGGCGCAATGCCCCAAGTATTTCCCATGTACACACGGCAGTGCGTATAAATGTCAGGTTTGTAGCCAATCCTCCATTTCACCCCCAACCGCCGCAGGCCACCACGCACCCTATCCACGTCAATTTCATCTGTGTAGTCCTGCGTGTGGATACAAATGACATGTGAGCCTGAATCATTTTCCGGGGACACTTTGGCAGAGATTCCCAATGTCCCTGCATGTGTCGCAGTTCCAATGCGGGACCAGAGTGCATTTATCTGGCCAGGTGGAGCAAATATCATCCATTTTCCTGTCAACTCATTAAACTGCTGAGCCAACTCGTCCAGATCGGCGGTGGTTGGTTGACGACCAGCACATGTGGTCTCCCATGCTTGGTTAATACCATGTTCATCAGCTGAGCCGTGGTCATTTGCATCGGGCAAGCGAGGATTTCGAATAGATATCCATGCCACCTTTGACTTAGATGTTGTGGACGGAGGCCACCTAATAAAAAAGTTCTGAAGAGTTGAATGCTTTTCGGGAGAGAATGTTATCCATGGTGGATAGCGTTCTGTTTCGAGTGTTTCGGGCGCCTGGGGATCTAATGCGTTTGGTAGTGCTGGTTGGGTAGGTCTGTTAAGTTCCGACCTTAGTTCAAGTATCAATCAGAAGTACTTAGAACACCTACTCGATGTCCATCGTTACAGCAAACAAATCCTTTGCATCTTGCGTGAAAAATCCTCTTAATCCCTTGTCTTCCTCTGACAAGTCCTCCCGATCTACTTTCATCAATTTGTTTGCGAGATTAACAGTCCCGATTTTCACACGAACAGCACATGCATCGACTTCCAGTACATTTGGAATCGATCCAGACCCCTCAAACAATTTACGCGTTCTTCGAACAATTTCAGCCTGATCAATGTCTGATTTTGCAAGTATCAACCAGCGTTCTATCCCGGCGAACCGGCAGTGCCTAATAGCCTCGCACGGCGGGCAATGTATCCTCAAATTGGCAGGGTGGTTATTCGAGGCGTTCCCGTCCCGATGGTCTATCTTCAGACCCCTTCCCCTTGGGTGTGGGGATGGATAGGCGCAAGATGCGCAGGTGCGGTTATCACGCTCGAGGACGTCGGCTCGTAGTGCCCGCCATTCTGGTGATTTGACGGGGAGGGCATGATTACCCCATGTGCGAGTCACCGAGAGGTGCAGGGGGGTGGGTGTTGAGTCAGTGGCTAGTTCCGCTGGAGGTATTACTGGATCCATGATCTGAGCACCAGTTCGCCTGTTGGATGCTTGTGGATCAGGCTAAGAGTTGTTTGTCCCATATTTGTCACAACTTGTCACTGACATCATGCATTTGGGCGTCGCGTGGGATGGGCGTCAATGCTCGCAATAATCCCTATGTACAACCATTGGTCAAGATGTTCATGTACATTAGACCTGTAACCACGGTCTAGAGAGCAATATCTAACACGGCAATGTTCTTACTGCCGGCCTTGTCAACAATGCCCACAAACGAATTTCTAATCTGGCAAATGAATTGACTAATATAGTACGGGTCGTATAAATCGCGATTGCAAGCTTCGTCGCTTGCCTGCGTTACGACATGTAAACAAGGAGCGGAGGCGTTCAAGCAATGTCAGTTTCTGCAATTAGTAAAATTTCACATGTAAATGGTTTTCTGTGATTTCTAGCGAGTTAGTCGCTCAAATCCACCTAGCTCATGATTTATTGTCAGCGATTTGAACTTCTTCATTGATGAAATACTCACCGCCATTTTGCCTTTGGCTTTCGTCGCCGCAGCTCTCGTAGATGTGCGACCTGACGGAGCAAAACTAAGGGTAGCCTGCTTGGAACTTGATGCTGCAGCCTTTTTCTTTGCCGGCGCCTTCTTAGCTGCTGTGGTAGAACTGCATTATCGATTAGACAAAATACGTAACCTGCCCCCGGGCGTAGACGTACCTTAGAACTGCAGCCCTATTTGTTCTTTTCGCCTTCGGGGGTTCGTCGTCGTCGTCGTCACCGATCTCCACAATATCGTCAGAGTCGGAATCAGTCTGGCAAAATGACATTCAGACGAAGTATATGCAAGAGACATGGATGAAACCTCACCAAAACAGCAGCTTTCTTGCCTCGACCTTTGGCGGGAGCTTTTTTTGCAGGAGCAGCAGCTTTCTTTTTCCCAGCAGTCTTCTTCGGAGCTGGTTCATCAGAATCTGGCTCTTCAAAGTCGGACGCCATAGCATCGATGTCCATCGCCATCGAGTCTTCAGAAGCTACCTCCGACTCGACATCTTTTGCTTTGCCTTTGCCTTTGCTCTGCGAGGAAGATAAGGGATCGGTCGAATGAAGGCTATTTGGGCTAAATATTTCGAAGCATACCTTAGCCATCTTGCCTGCCTTCTGTTTTTCCGCATATATCCTGTCTTGGTCTTCTTTTGCCTTGGCAAGCTATATACGTTTAATAAGTACCACCATAAGAGATAACTGCATGAAAACATCGCACCGCATCATCCAACTCATCTTCGTCTACATCTTCACTGGTTTGCACACCCTTCATCAGCGATTTCAATGACGCCGCGACGTGTCTGGAAGGCACCGGGAACAGAGTATCAGAACGAAGGCAGGATGGAACCTTCAAGAGAAAACGTACGATTGGATAGCATGGGTATCGTCCTTCTCTACAAACATCTGGATGGCATCCGACATTCCCGTCTCCCCCAACAATTGCAGTTCCTGCGCAGCCAAATACTCTTTCACCAGTGTCTGGACGCGCACCTTTGACAATTTCTCCGAGATACTGAGATTAGGGTCGTCGATGCTCAGTTCTGGTTGATCTATAGCGACTTTGCTAGTCTTCGAAGCCTTTTTGCTGCGGTGGAATACGAGGACGTCTCGCGGATTCGCTATTCTTCCCTGGAATTCTTGTCCGAAGCGGATTGGGTTGGACATCTCGCTGACACCCGTGGTGTCGACCTGGAAAGGGCTTAGTGAATAAAAGGCAAGTTCGAGCTCGAAAGAAAAGAAGGAACCTTCAGCCGAATGAGAGGCAGCATGGGTTCGAGCTCTTCCTCCCCTTCCGCAACAGCTTTGGCGTTCCTTTCGTCCCACAGTTCGTTCGCTTTGTCAATCAGAGCGTTCACCTTGTGTATGAAAGTGAGGTAAAGTTTACGATCCATGATGAAAGTCAACCGACCCTAGCTTTCAGAAACTTAGTAATCTCCATTTGATCCTTGAGGTCGAGTCCTTCCTCCTCGTGGACTTCGGCGAGATCAATGTCTTCCAAAACGAATGGTCGAACGGTCCGCAGTGGTATTGGCATCAAATCAAATTCTTTGTTTTGAATCGTGAGTAAAGCGACGTGTCTGTGAAACGTAGAATAAAAATCAATGACCACATGTAAAGAGACGGTCTGATGTGGAAGCATACTTCTCAAGAGATTCACCATCGGCGAGAGAGGTAGCCACCGACGAACCAGGCTGGGTGATAAAATATTGTTTCCCTGCGACTGGCTCTGGTATTATCCGACAATCATGCTCGTGGCCCCATACAACAAGATCCACGCTATCGTCGAACATTCCCTCTGGCACCGATTCTTGCGGTCCATGTTTTACCCTGGAAACATCACCAGCCATCCAGTTAGTCGAACCTTAATACGAAAAGATCACCACAAACCGATTTTGATGGATTAGCAAGATATTAAACCACTCATCTTTATCCTTCGGCATGTACATACGAACGCGATTACTCCTAAGCTCAAAATGCATACGCTGATCCTTTACGTTTCCAACACCGTAAAGACCTAAATGAGTAGAGCCTTTACGAAGGAGGACCGGTCGTATTGCTATGCCAGTTGTTTGCGCTTCGGCATCTGCGATCGGGAGGTCGAATTTTCCCATGTAGTTTAAGAGACCAGAGACGGACAGGACGTCTAGAGCGCACAATGCTCCTTCCTGTAAAAATAGCGTCTTGAATTGGAGATAACAGATTGGTTCGACAATACTAACTGCTCCTGCACCTTGAGGGTCATCGTGGTTTCCGTGGATGGAGAATACGGGAATACCGACGTTGAAATTAGGGTCTTCATAATTGATTGCAGGGAATCTATATGGAGAATAATAACGTTGAAAAATCTGTGGAACCGAAAAAGATGGAGCAACTGACGAGTATCCTTCTGCTTTTCCTTCTTCAGGATCACTGAGCAATTCGACCTGAACGGGTTTGTCTCCCATTGTGTACTCTCGTAGAAGAGCCATAACTTGATACAAGCAACCTCTTGAGGGTCGGTTCTCGTGGAAGAGGTCTCCAGCGAGAAGAATGAAATCGACCTGGGAGTTTCAAGTCAGGACTCAATAATACATTTAAAATTTATCATAGGGGTGATGAAAACTTCAGGTGACGATGTACTACTGTTGAGGTTATTCTAACATTCGCCCGGCTTCTTCAATGTAAAACGTCGCCAACATAAAGGCTTCGACAGCTCCGCGACAGTTGTATTCTTTGCAGAGAGCCCGCAGAAACCAAACCCAGGAACTCACATCATGTTTCACGGCCAACTGCAAAATCTCGCGGAACGTATTTATCGAATCCTGACCCCGTATTGGATCGCGCTCCAAGTACCCAATATGATTATCTGTAGCCAGCATTATGCGAATCATATCATCGGGCTCTTCACAGCAATGAAAGCCGTCAGTCATTCTGTCGAAATTCATTGTTCTTGTGTAGAAAGGATACTGACGAGCATTGTGAATTGTTGGGGGTGGGGGCATGGACCCGCGGTCTGAAGAGTCGGCCATAGTGTGCTTTGGCGGTTTTGTAACTAAGCTAAAATTATTCTAGGACTGTGGCCTTTGAAATGAAGATAGTGGTAAGAGAACGAGAATATTTGGTTCTACAAACGCGTCGCGTCGGTTTTAGGCTCTTTAAATTTACCGTTTACGTCAACCCAGTCGTTTTACAATGCCCGGCGCCAAGACCGGCGGCGCCCTACCCCCACGCACCTCTCCAAGTCCGCAGCTGAACCTTTTCCTCTCTTTTTTCTTGTATTGTTCTTGCCTGCTCATCTGTTTTATCCCTGGAGAAAGCATTCACTGAGCAACTAGTTCTACTCACTCTGGGCTTATCTAAGAGCCTTCTAGTTGTCGAAACGTTGACACTAATAATACGCTATGACTTTGGCTCAACAAAATGTGGCAAAACCGCCGTCGAAGGCTTTGGTTGTGAGTAGCGAATCATATATGATGAGAATCGTCTGAAAAGTTGGATAGTTTGGAACGGTCTTATTCTATATGGTCGCGGCACTGTCGGTATGTATCAACAACAGCTTTTCCGATCCGTTTGAAGCTTATCGCATATCTAGATGGTCATGGCGTAAATGTCCTTTTCTTTTATTCATGATTCGAGCCTGTCATTAAGTTCGCATTCACAGTAATAAATGGGTTTTGAACACAACGTCGGCGCCGCTGTTCTTTCTCCTTGCTCAACTTTTTGTTGCCATCGTGCTCTTTCTGGGAGCACATACAGTCGGACTAATCCAAATACCTTTACGACTAGACCTCGACGTCTGCAAAGGATTGGTTCCCATGGTCGCTTTGAATGTTGTAGGCCTTAGGTGCGTCCCAACCTGCCACACCCAACTATCGTGCTAATGTCTGTCATCTTTAGCGCTAGTAACTACACACTGAAATTCGTCGACGCATCCTTCTACCAGGTTGCTCGCGGGCTCGTCCTTCCTTTCACAGTCTGCACGTCTTATATCGTTCTCCATTCCCGTCCATCCTTGCGCATCCTCTTCTCTTGTTCAATCGTCACCCTTGGGTTCTTCGTCGGGGTTTTCTTGGATGCCATCCCCATGTCCCTTGTCGGTGTATCGTTTGGAGTAGCATCCTCCGTCATAACGGCCCTTCATTCTGTGGTGATCAAGAAGGCTTTAGATGTGGTCAAAGGGAGTGCAATGGATTTGAGTTGGTATACAAATTTGTTGAGTGCTGGAGTTCTCATACCGTTAATGCTGGTCATGGGCGAGTTACCAGAAGTGAAAAAACTGTTCTTTCCGCCTGAACAGGCGGTAGTAGTTCCTCATGCTAGATTGGGACTGCTTGGGACGTTCTTGTGGGGATCGCTTATCGCAGTCAGTCCCTTAATCGTGCCTTAATCTCCTTGTCGGCGATTGATCCCGAGACATAGGGCGTGCTTGGCTTCATGATGAGCTTAGCGAGTCTACTATCTATCAAGGTGACATCACCTATTACCCACATGGTCTCGAGCGCCGTGCGTGGTGTTGCAGGTGCTGTACTCGGAATGTGGGTCTTCGGAGATGTTCTCAGCACGTGAGTGACATATACATTTTCCAACCTTCCTTAATTCTGATTCTCACTCTCCCTTCACAGCGGCCGCACATCCTCAATAGCGATAATTCTCTCCGGTTCTATATATTATACCTGGATCAAACATGTCGAATCTCAGCAAGCGGCATCATCCCCAGCTAAGTCGGGGTATGATCGCATACCGTTGGAAGAAGTTGAAGCGGGCAAAACAGTAGGACTTAATGGGAAGCCTACTCCGGAGTGACCGAGTGGATACAGGAAAGCAGGTTATGTATATTGAGAGTTAGATTACATTATTTTTTCAACCTCCGCGGACCAGTTTCTCACCTATATCAGTGGCTCCGATCCTGGCTCTGAATAGTCGAGACTATATTCGTTTTTTTTTGTTGGTCCTTTGTGTGGGACCAGGCCGTGAGAATGCAATGGCTGAATCCCACTAGTACTCCTACTCGTTTGCCTGTTCCTCGCCTCTGTCTATCATGTTGGCGTAATGAAGTCTACATTCGTCGCTGAAGTGTTTGGCTGGATAAAAGGGGTTCATTCCATCTTCATCCTCGACTTTAATGCCTCGCGCACGAACCCCAACAGCCCAATCCAGCAAACTCTTAGGTATTAACCATTGATGCCAGAGGAGCCGCCCAGCTAGTATTCGAACACATCTGTCTGTGTACTGGTTCCCAGATAGTAGAAAAGGGTATGACGAGATGCGTAAGGGTGTGGGAACGCAGATTGTGAGGTAGGATGTCCTCGTTATAAAAGACGAACCCTTGTAAGCGAGGACAAGCCTTTGAGATGCTGGAGCAAAATTGCAGGAAAAAATTATTTGTAGACTTAGTGATAACGTCTTGTTTGATGTCCAGAAAGAGGAGATGTGAGCCAAAATGTTGGACCACAGAGAAGAGCTCTGAGGAGAATTCAGTCTCTCTCAACGTCAGGTGCGTCAGAAATGGGAGCCCCCATCGCTTCAAGGATTTTAGATGCTGAATCCGGGGTCTCCATGAAACGAGAGCAGCGAGCTGGGACGGCAGAAGGACGTCACCAAAGTCAATCTCTTCACAGCTTAGGAAAGCAGCCTTAATTGACGAGCACTGGTAAAGGATAACCGCAAATTCTTGTGGTATGACTGGGCGAATAATGCTCCAGGTACGGTGTAACTCGATACGCCGAAGTCCTTTCGGGATCGCGTTCAAGATTGATTCTGCTTTTGACTGCATCCGTGGATTTTTCTTGGCAATGAGGGTACAAAGATTTGGGCAATGGCGAATAATGGCCGCAACGTCCTCCATAGCAACGAAATCCATACAGATGGCCAGCTGCTTCACCCATCGACCATATCCCCGTGCGGTATTGCTCAACATTCCATCAACCCTCTCGTACATGGGCGCCAACTTCTTCCTGCCACCACGCGCACTAGCTGTTTTTTCAATTGTCCACCGCAGAGCTTTCTGAGCACGTGTGCCGGCGGTCAATTCTCTGGGAAAGACGGATAATCTCGTAGAGGGCCTCTGTGGCCATCTGCTTCCAGGAACGACATACAAGCACCAAGCTCAGTTTGAGCTTTGCTGTCTCAGCTTTGTCCAAAGGGTCTCGGGACCATTGGTGAGGGGATGCGTCGATGTGGTAGGATCAATGAGATCAGCCGGGAGACGAGTTGCAATTGCAAAAATTCTGAGCCATAACTCAACAGGAATACATGGTTCTTGGGACAGACGAGGATGTTCCATATAACAGCTAAAGAGGTTTGATAGACTTGATGCAGCTTGATGCAACTTTGTGACAAAAATAACACGTGCCTTGTGTCACAATGCCGACGGGCTTGAAGTCAACGTTGTCTTGAAGAGCGTCCTTGCTCGTCATTCTACATGCTCAGCGTGGTCACCATTATAAAGTTCACTTTTGTCCCAAAATTGTATTTCAATTCAAACTGTCTCGGACAAACCGATGGACAAAAAAGACGGCTCCTAGTGATAGGAGTCATCTTTCTCTGCTCTTGGCAACCATCTACGTCTTACCCTTACTTTGTTTCAGCTACGCGGGTCTTAGCTATTCGTTTACATCCACCTCAGATCGTCTCCAATTTCGACCAGACCACCTGATATGACTTCTTCGACTGATCCCAACCGCTTCTCGTACTTGTGCTCATCTCCTTCGTTATGGCTACTTCCTCCTGAAAGAGTGACTCGACCACCACGAAAGTACTCTGCTCGCCTTGATTATACCAAAACTCTCTTAACACAGTTAATGTTTTGGGTCAAACATTACAACGCTTGCGTCGAGCGCAAAGACAGGGAACTTAGACATTATGGCTACTCAAATAGTTTCCCCTCCCTTTCTTACGAATTTGAAACTGCTGCGGAAATGTCGATGGAGGATATTCACAATGTGCGTGCATTTACCAATTTTCTGTGAATATCTGCTGACCTTCCATGACATAGATGATGCAAGAAATTGGCGAGATTTCTTACTCCTTCGTCCGTCTAAATCTATCTACTGACAACCATCCGGGCTTGCAGACGATTTGCACCGATATTTCTCCCGTAAAAGAATAATGTTGGCCTTTTGCAGGAATATGTACCCTCTTAAAAGTGCCAGGAAGCACTTTGACACAAAGATGAACGTCTCCCGCCACGGCATCATTCCTCAAACAGGCAGTGGTGAGTTGAAGAAAATTCTTTGACATCTTGGGGATGACTAGACGATCGAAACGTGGCGTCTCGAGCGAGGAGCAGGTCTCTTACTCTCTGATTCCGTGGAACTCATGATCATTCTAATCACACTATATTTCAATTGATTTATTTAGCAAAAGAACTTTTGCGATCAGCTGCAAGTATGTTGTCTTGAGATTGACACAAACCCAATATAGGAAGGCCATCTACCTGCAAGGGGCAGCTGTTAACAAGTCAGACAAGAAATACCCTAGCCGCCATAATTAATGTGAAAGGAGCCATTGCACACCGTCAATTGGACTGAGCCACGCCGAACGCAAATTCCACAATTTCGAAGGCTCAGTGGACTACTTCGTTGCGTTTCGTAGGTGAGTAATAAATATGTCAACAACGTCGGATTCTGGTTGGGGGCACCGAACTGCGGCCAGTGAGCCTGTGTTTGTCTCGGACCTTAAGCTCTCGCTTTCCCACAGTGTGTACTCACTACCGGTGGCATGTCAAGGAGGCTTCGATAAGTCTGTCCATAACTTTGCCCGCATCTTCCTCAGTGCATACTATAGTGATCTCAATTTATTTCCTCTTGCAGAAATGCTTCATTTGAGAGTGTAAATCGATCCCAAGATGGATTATCTTTCAGTGCAAATTTGAGCTAGTAATTTTGCAAAACCAGGCTCAAATTGGCGCCTATCTACAAATGCTTCTCAATCGAAAGCCGCTGCGACGGTCTCCGGCATGCGTTGATGGGATGTATACCTCGTGGAGCTAAATAAATTTTCGTACAAAACTGTGCATCTCGAGTGCCTAAGTTGCCCCGGTAAGCTTCCATCCATTGATACATCCGATGCTCCCAGCGACGGATTGTTTGCCTTCGGCAGATTTTCTCTCAGCATGTCGAACGTGTAGTTGCAATTGCTTGATTTGTAAGGTTTTATTTGACCTTGACGGACAAAGAAGTGAGGTTTAATAGTGATGGCCGTAAGGAGTCAAACGGGGCTAGGTCTGCCCGGCGGGCTAGTGGTATTTATATTCTGCAACGTTATTTATGTACGCGTCTCATGCACGTGTATATATTGGCCATTATCGATTATCTTTTTTAAGTCGAAATCGGCTCAGATCGCCAAAAGGAGATGGTTCTTCCGATCACCATCGACTTGAAATAATAGTAGTACGCGTCGGCCCCGGCCACCACCATTACCACGGCCCGCGATACTATTATACCAGCCACAACGATGGCATTGAACTGTCGGGACATTGCAAGGGAGGTATACGATTTGGCCGACTCGCAGGAGCCCATCGCTCCGCTCGTCAAGGAGGCTTTGCAGGTCATTGATCAGGCTCTTGATACTTATGGGTGAGTCAGCCCGAAGCTACTTCCTTCGAAAGTAGTATTCAGAGTAGGGAATCTGGCCAATAGAGAAGACAGAGTGTCGATCAGTTTCAATGGCGGTAAAGATTGTGCGTCGTCCATTCTCGTGGACCGCAGTACCCGTGATTGACCGGTCTACATTTTGGATGGCAGGCACTGTCCTCCTCCACCTATTTGCAGGTTCCCTAGCCCGCCGTCATCCCAGTCCCGAATATAACTCTAAACCAATCAAATCTCTATACATCCCCGTCCCATCGCCATTCCCCGCTCTCGAATCCTTCATCGACAAATGCCTGCAAGCGTATAATCTTGATTTGTTTCATTGTGTCCCAGATGCGTTGGACCTGAGTGGTAGTAGTAGCAAGCGGAAAGAGAATGGGCATACGAGTGCGAATTGGCTTGGAATGAATGGGGACATGTCTTTAGCTGTGGAGAGTGTCCCGAGCCCCGAGCCAACTTTGAATACCCATCCACATGCGGGTACATCAGTTGGGAAATCAAAAGGCGGAGAAGGGATGAGGAGAGGTTTGGAGCTATATAAGCAGAGGTATCCAGATATTGATGCTATTTTGGTGGGTACTAGGAGAGGTGATCCGCATGGTGGTGCGTCTGCTTGTCTCCTCTCAGCCCTCCTCTCCTCTCCTTCCATCAACCCTTGCATCCTTTGTCATCTTACTTTGCATGCACTCAAACCAAGAAGCTAACATGTATCGTACGTCTACCTGATCTCAAACAGCAACATTATCCCATCGAAACATGACAGACCCTGGCTGGCCTGCGTTCGAGCGCATAAACCCAATAATCAACTGGGATTATGCAGATGTGTGGACGTTTCTGAGGAAATTGAGGGTGAAATATTGTGTGCTTTATGACGAAGGGTGAGTAAGCTTGATATACTTATTTGACGATGGGATTTTGGGGATGTGTCTTCTTGCGTGTGTGCTTTCGATGCTTTTTCTGTCCCGCATCAACCAAAAGTACACGATCTGATGCATGTTTCAGGTACACGTCTCTCGGATCAACCTACAATACGTTTCCCAATCCTGCGCTTTTCATCCAGCCCTCTTGCTCCACCGCCGCCACTATTACCAATGGAAGTGCTGCCAACGAGCTCATACCTCCCCCTGTTCAAGCTGTGCCAACTGCACCCAGTCCTGCCTTCAGTTTAGAACCGGAGTTACCACTGGACGCTCAAGAACAACAATCCAAGACTAAACAGCTGAGGTATAGACCGGCGTATGAGTTACTGGATGGGAGTTTGGAGAGGGAAGGAAGGGGGTCGTATCCGAGTTTAGTGGTCAACTTGGCGAGTAGTGAGGCTTCACTGGAGGCTAGGTGTGGGAATGTGTAGGTGGTGAGGTGGTGTAGCAGTGGAGTTGATGGAATAGCTATAGACGGAGCAATGTAAAAAGTAGACGCATATCTATCGATGTTGTATTTTGATATTTTGCTCCTGTGGAAGGTAGCCCATGCACGATATAGTCATGGCAGTATAAGTAAGCGTAGACCAGAATGCTGTAATTGTGTACCACAGCAGCGCATGCTGGATCTAATTTGGCTCGTTCACCTCCAATGCCTAATGTAATGAAATAAAATGCTTGCTGGTCGATGACGGATATAACCTACACCCAATTAGGTGTTCGGATAGCCTTTTTAGGTCACACTGTCCCTCGCCTCAACCCCAATACCGAACTAATTGGTGCAGGTATTTTAGTCACAGGCGGAAAGGTTGGTCACTGTATACATCATAAACATTAAACCGACAAGTCAAGGTTAGGAATGAAGACAACTGAGGCGTTTGATGCAGGGATCTACAACAAGCACGTAAATTGTTTGAAAAGTATAAACCTTACGCACGTCATTTACTTGCCGTACACCGTGTATTACTTTACCGGAGACGTATCCCTGACTGATTATCTGTAATCTGGATCTTTTCATCCCATTCAGGTCCTTACTGAAAGCTAGTGATTTAAAAGTTATACGCTATATGTACACGGAATTGAATTGTGCATCAATGATCCAAGTTCCATCGGATATCAAGTGTTCCGGGTCACAAAAACATCTGAATATCACACAACGCTTGAAAACGGAGGCTGTTTGTAAGTAAATTCATCACCAACATGTTAAATATTGTGATGCACTTTTGAAGTAGAAGTTTTGTAGCGCATCTACTAGTCCTTATTCCTACCAGTTTTCCCACTTCACGTCTGTAATGGTTTTACAAACCTAACGATCGGCCACGTTGATCAGTATGCAAGTTAGAACTTTGAATTGGATATGCACCTTCTTGTGCCGATTCCAGTCTGCCTTCTGGCAGTCGACGCTGAACAACAAATTAGTGGCCAGCACCGTAACGATGAAAAGAGAGATTACCCGCAATATCTGTGGACAAGATGTTTTGGTTTTCTATGATTGCGGTCAAATACGTGCTAGGGGTCACAATACCTGATCAGTTTACACTTCCCGCACCGACTAATACTAAAGTCAGCTTTCGCGGTTTCGTCCTTTTGGCAGTTCGCGCAGCTTCCCGCCAACGGGAAAGAGGTCACACCGGAAGGCATTGGAAGGTGAGGCGCAGGTGAACCAGGAGCCCCAGATTGGATTCTCATCATCATCGTCTGTGCCTTGATTTGCTCATGACATGGGCCACCTCCTGCTTCACAAATATGGTGAACCTGAAAAGTATCCAATTTGTATAAGTGTATGAATTCTATATGCCAACTTACATATATATTAAGCTTCGGCTGAAGAAGATGAAGCCACGACATGACGTCGAATTGTGTTTCGCGAGCAGGTTTGCCTTCAGGCGGTTCAAAATAGCGGCCGGATTCGCCGAAAATGTGAATACGTACCGCAGACATAACAGGCCCATCGTTCTGTGTGCTTGACATCTCGTCCGAATCCCAAGGAAAACATTTGAGCCCATCTGGTCAATTCATTGACATTTCCCACATAGTCAGATGGGATAGTGGGTCTCATTTCAATTTCGACGCGGCGCTCTGTACTGTAAAATATCCGTGGCGATACTTGCTTCAGTAAGTGGGCAATATTAATATTGGACCCGGGTAGTAATACGTACAAGCCGTAGGTAATCACAATCAGTTCGAGCTGCATGTTGGTTTCCCGTGACTTTGCTCGACTTCAGTAGAGTCAGGAGTTGAGAGGTGAGGCTATAGTTCGGACGCGTGACAGTGACAGCCTGATAACGCCGCTTATGGACGCTTGATCCTAAATTAGACCTTAAATCTTACGAGTGAATAGGCACTAATTCATCTTAGAAATTACATTTGCACGCACTGCGAAACTGCTGGGTGTTAGCGCCATATGCATGCTCATATCCAAGTAAGGGAGATCTTTTCGCTTTGTATTCACTGATTCAACAAACGCGCTTCTCCAACTTCCCTGTCAAGCGATGTCCTAATGTTATACTACAACTTACAAGTGTCTGTTCCCCCAAAGGATGATAGTTTCCGCATTTCGTACTATCTAGTGAAAATGATCTACTTGGAACGTGGTTTGGTTCCAAATCCCCACATGGCACTTGTGTTGCATGATGAGTGGCGAGCTTATTTTGGCGGAAGATAAGCGGAAGATGATCGATGAGAGATGGAGAACTAGCTATAGGTGCTTATGCTGGGTAGTCTGTCGGAGATTGTGCTTAAGGGCGACTTGAGTTATCTTTGCTGAAAGCAGTTTGGTCACCTGCAAGTGGAATACAGTTAAGGCAACTCATTTAAACGCTGACGATGTTCCTCGTTATCGATTGATTACAGCATTAGCTTATGTCCTTTCCGCTTGTCAAACACGTTGTCCCTCGATTTGACGCCTGTTTTTCATGTTGCCATAACCAATCTCATTCTCCGTCATCGATTCACCTAGCCAGTCGGTGCTCGACGAACCGCGGACTCTGCGACCATGTCGACGATACAAGATAATGACGAAGCAGATGCTCTTATACAGCAAATTCTGAACGGCGCCGAACACATCGTATCTTATCCTGGTACCAGCCAGTATGGGGGCCGAGAGGGCATTTCTGCCTGTGGTCTCGCCTCCCTGAACTTTGCGAGGGTAATTTTCGAGAAAGAGGCCGGTGGAAGCTGCGATGATATTCTACAAACGGTCATAGCAAGTGAAACTGCCCATGTGCGTATCTTGATACATTTACTCCATGGCACCTAAGTTACGATCCGATGGTCTACGTAGGAAGTAACAGCCATCTGTGCCGGAGCAACGTTTAACTCCCACCTGGAAGTAGAGGATATCTCCCGAGTCCCCCTTTTCGATCAAACCTTAAAGCTGGTGTCAACGAAATATGGTCGTCCTAGTTTGACGCAGTTCACAAACCTGCTACAGTGAGCTTCTCATGCAGTTTTAATCCTGTGGAACATGATGTTCTGATACCAGACGCATTTTCAGAGCACTTGAAACTATTGACACGTCTTGTGCAGTCATAATAACACGTCCTCCAGAGATTATCGCCTGTATGAAGCTAGTCGTCCACAGCACAGACGTCTTCGTGATTTTCGATTCGCACTCCAGACCCGATCATCCAGATGGCGCAGTGTTCATCTTAAATACTTCCGTCCACAGAACTGCCGCCCGTCTGGTAGACATTCTCCCGGTCGACCGCCGGCTGGTGTCTGACAACGACCTGCAATGGCAAGCTCAATTACTCGCAAACTTCTCCGGCCATATACTTGTCTCCAGCGGCCAGATCCCCGTGGCTTTGACGCAGACTATAACAGAATGCAGCCTAACAATCCTGGCTCTTCGTGCTGAGGTCTCCGATTTAAAACTTCAAAACTCTGTTCTTACATCAGAAAACAAACGGTTGGAGTCAGAGTTGCAGACGGAAAACAAACGCCGCGATGAACGAATGAAATTACTATCATCATTCAATTATCGCGATTCTAGCAACCACTTTCCTCGCCCAGCATCAACGCGGCTCAATAATGCAGTAGCAGGACCCTCCCGTAGTAATCATTACAAGGTCGCACAGAAGGCACCGAAGCAGCGAGAAATTGAAAAAAATGATCGACACCTACCTGCGCAAAAAGACAGGCCCGCGAAGACTATCCGGAAGCAATTTGAATGTCGAATTTGTATGGAAGAACACCTACAGGACAATGTTGCGCACATTGATTCCTGTGGACATCGGTTCTGCAGGGAATGCGTCAGGAGTTACGTGGCATTTAAACTAAGCGAAAACCGATTCCCTGTGTTGTGTCCCGTGTGTATGACGGAGCACAAGGGCGAGCCAGGTGGTGTGTAATCTACTTGTACCATTGTTTCGACACGATCACGCTCACGCAACGTTTCAGTGGTTACAAACGGTCTCGTTCAGCAAATAGGGATCACCGAGAAGCAGTACAATACATGGGTAGAATTAGAAATGGCTCAATTTTCCGTACTTCTCCACTGTCGCGAGTGAGCACGTCAACCCTACCTGTTGTATGCGGCTTGGTTTGACTCTTTACCTACGCTCAGATGCAAACGGTCGACGTTCGTGGACAAACAAGACTTTGAAACTATGAAGATACTATTCTGCCCGTTACCGGATTGCCCCCACATATGGTGCAAAGCTTGCCAGCAATCAATCGCCCTAGGCGGACCGGAACATTCATGTGATGGCTCATCCGAGCTGGATTCCCTGATGAAGGAGAGGGGGTGGAAGTACTGTCCAAGTCTGTTTTTATTTCCCCCATACCCTGCCGTGCTGTTGTAATCATTCACAGGCTGCAAGACACCCTTCCAGAAGGAGACGGGTTGCAACCATATGACGGTAAGCCTATCCAACTTGCTTATCGACGCATGCCCATGATTAGACTTAGTGCATGTCACCGGGCTGCAACACCCACTTCTGCTACGTCTGCGGGGAGCAGATCATTAAATCTGCATTGCCAAGGGATGTGCAAGCCGCAACCGCCACTCATTTTAGCAAGTGCCAATTATTCGAAGATGTTGCAGACCGCGGTGTGCCACCTTGATGGAGTATTCTACCAGTTGCCAGGATCCCGTGGTTTGCTGGGCGAGTGAATTTGTGGGCCTATGCCATGTCTGTTGGTGCAAATCAAGCTGCAATTTTAGCAAGTGTCAATTGTTCGAAGACATTGCAGACCATGGTGTGCCACCTTGATAAATTACTGAACAATTTACAATCATACAACCGGCCATGTAATTGAATGAATGGATTTGCGGATCTTGTAGCATGTCAACCTTTGGTGATAGCAATAATTGGGGGATCATGTTTGTCCAGTAGTGACTGGGCATTTATGCGACAAGAGTGGTGGACGACGATGCCAATCTTTGTACCTTGATTGAGCGCCCGGTTTGCAATTCAAACAACCAATTTCCAGTATACCTTCTTTTAGTGTTGGCACTTTATTTCATGTGTAGCAGGTCAAAACAATATTTTACACCAGTCAAGGATAGTAGTACATGCAGCCAATAGGGTCATTCGCCAAGGCATGAAGCAAGATGAAGATGGGAGCTATTAAAAGGGATTACGTGCTAGCTCACCGTAAGAGGGAGCCTCTGGGCTTTCTAAGGGATTCGGCTATTCCAAGGAACGTTTCGGCAAGTCGAACCTACGTCATATCTCACTCAGATTCGGTTAATAAAAGATAATATAGAGATGCTGCTCACTGTGTCAAGAGCTTCAGCGTAAGAAGACGATACGGTTGCTGCAGCTGGCGCTAAGGGATCACGAGGGGCATTATTCTGTACTTCCTGTGCGATCTGGGCCATCCTACGTAGCGAAGATGACGTGCTGTCCTGACCGAAAGAGACGGCGTGGAAAGAAAGTGGTTTTCTTGGTGGCTTATCAGTATTCAGTCCAATGTCCAAGGAGATGGCGACGAACCCAAGCCGCACAGCTGACCGACAGATGTCTTGGACTATCTGGTCAGCAACTGAGCATATACCGTCAGACAGGAAGATAACAACAGGAGTTCTTTATAGGAATCAGTATTCGGAGTCAACAACCTCACAATGACGTGCCTACCTCTCTGTGCTCCAGTTCTGCTCCATCACTGTCTGGGTATGCTTAATAGCGGCGGTGAAATTTGTACCGCCAGCTGCTCTGTATTGCAAGACAGCCTCCAAAAGTTGATCTGGAGAGCTTGTAAAATCGTTAACAATCCCGTTGACAATTGTATGATCGAACAAAATGACGCTGTATGAGTCCCTGCGAGCTGTGGCCTGTTGGCCACGGGTAACAGCTGCATGACGAGCAGACCAGAAACTGTCGAGTGATGAATAGACGGCACCGAGCCTGTTGTCTGAATGTCTGACAATTCTGCCAGTGGCCGGAGAATTTGACAGTGGCCGTCGATCACTAGAAGACATGGAACCCGATCTGGGCAAAAAATGAGGATCAGAAGAGGCAGAATGGAAGTTCGACAATAGTTGTGGACGAACCTGTCGATGACAAAGATACTAGATATGTAGCAAGCAAGAGCCTATAAATTGCCTATCTCGAAAATCATTCGAACGTACTTACACGTGGAAGGCTTGTTGCATGATTACGGGATTTTTACACGAAAATAGATGTCCGTCATTTGAGATGTATCCGAGGCCAGCGGGAGCGTTATTTGGATTCCTAGGTGGATGGAACATAGGTAATGTGCAATAGGATGGCTGGGCCGCAACTGTGGCAGTCGCGCAATGCTCCGGGCCTGTCCAATGGTTTTTCAGATCGTGTGAGTATAGTAAGGAACAACAAAATATTACCCCCACACATGGCGTCACTGGAAGTTAATATATGTAAATTGGATGCTATGTAGTTGATTGTATGTTCTCTGTCGCTTACCACTTCGAAAAATTGGCCTGGTCGTCCCGGGAGTACGGATCTAGAGATGTTCTTTCAGAGAAAACCGCAAGAAAGAGAATATCTGGTGCAATCGACCTTTGAATCCTGAGACAGAGAATCAATCTGCTAAGATGTAACTGCTCGAACGTATATGGCTTACCATTTCTTCTCCAGTACAGGCTATGGGTCACGGCATCTTTGGTGCGATTAGGATTTGGTACCATCCTGGTGGGTATATGCTGAACTTCGGTGCCTTCACAAGCTGTCCCTTCTTCAGTTCGGCAATAGTCAATGTGCACATGTCTGCCCATGGCTTGGCAGACGAGGTTGCACATCATCGGAGCACCATCGTCGTTCGAGGAGAATTTACGGCCGTCAAGCTCCAAACTCGTGTCGTCCGTGCCGTCGATAGCCCAGCGAGTTTGTGACATCGACCCGTGACGCGTATCGTGGTCCTGCTGTGAGTGACCTAGAAAATGATCAGCAGTAGGGTCAAAGCCTCAAAGGCGTAACTCACCAAGAGGGAGGGTGCAAAAATAGCCGCAGCTCTCACAGCTGTATAGTATATCCTCGTGGTCAAATTTCAATTCTATAACACCAAAATGGTAGACTCGCCGTATTTCGCAGAAGTGAAACCCCTTGGTCATACTATGGCAGTGGGAGTCCTGGTGCTCCGTCGTACCAGCCGGAATTGGTATTGTGCACTTGAGCCGTTTAGCAACTATTCCAGATTATCTCACTATTGAAGAGCATGCCCATGCAGAGGCACGATTGACAAACCTTGTGAATACTGGATAGGATAATTGTCATCAGTAGATAACATGATCGGTTTACCGTAGCCAAATACCTTGGTGTACTGGAATGTCTCATGTTTCCCAGTGAAAGTAGCTTCAATTGAGTGCGGTGCTGTATCGATCTCACATATTCCAGGCTCAGAACATAGAGATGTACATGAATGCTCTTGGCTAAGAAGGAAAGTGAATCAGGATCAAGAGATCAAAGAGGAATTTGTAATGAATGAGTAATCATGTACTAACCCACAAAGGTGAATTGCTCCGTCTTGCAAGCCGTGAAAATGATCTTGGTCGGAGCATAGACGTTTGCATAGTTGACAGGATACAGGACAGAGACGCGCGTCACACGAATGTTGTCTATGATCCTCATCGCTTCCAAGGTCTCGTCAAAAAGGAAACATATAACCATATGATAGAACATACCATGGGATCCGGCAAGTGCCCGTGCAAGAATACTTTGTCCCGTCCGCCAATTTCACCCCCGATAAAGCGCAAGGCTACGGTACAAACATTGAAGCTGGAGAGGCTGGATGAGCAGGAAATAAAACTTACTTCACCACAAGTATGGGCAGAAGCGGAACAGAAATGATCTCCATCCACGTGTCCGACAACCTGGGAACCTTTGGTGATCGCGCACATGTACAAGAGTAAATGGGGTCTAACCTTGGTACACTCTTCTAAACACCCTTGTTTACCCAAGAGTTTGCAAGGCTCTCCGCACAGGTGGGCATTGACCACACATCTGAACATAGAGTACATAAACTCCCCCTCCGCTCGCGAAAATTACAGAAAGGGCACTCACATGTGCTTCCCAGGATGACCAGCCCTGATAAAATATCAGCACAAGGTTTACAAGAAGGCCATATAGAAGATACTTACGATACACTGCATATTTTATTCTCTGCTGGAATCCCATTGCAAAAATCACATACATGGACGCAATCATGTGTGGTTTGACAGTGGTGTGGCCCTTCATGCAAACGGCTCTGGACACACAAAAGATGACAGGATGCACACTGCATCTTGCAAAGCTGAACATTCGCCTTGAGATCCACAGTGGCACTCTCAAATGTCCTCCGCAGCTCTTCGATATTTGCATGGGCGGTTTGGAATCGAAGGAGATTTGTTGTAATCCATTCGCGCACATGATCGATACGCAAATTCACCAGATGCTCGAGATGTAGAGAAAGCATTGAGATCCAATCAGTATCTGCAATTAGCTGGCGGGAATCATTTTGATTCCAAGCACGCCGCAAGCCGGCTAGGACCGTTTCGCGTTCTGCGGCATACATTCCACCCCCGGCCAGGAAAAGGCGGGCGGTGGTATCAGGTAAGTTCACAACTGCGTCGGTATCAAAGTTCTGCAAATTATATCAGCTACCAATGCCAAAGAACGTGGGAACAAGGCGGAAACCTTCAGAGGTTCAACTTCTGGTTCAACTTCAGAAAAGCCGAAAGCCAAGGCGTTTGGCAGCAGGGACAGCAATAATTGTGCACGATGGGCAGCCATAGTTTCTATTACGGATTATCAGAGGGGAACAAATCCGATGGTATTAAACAACATACGGGAGAGAGCACCCCAGTCGTTGGCCTAAGCGTAATCTCAGAATGATCAAGTTAACGCATATGTCATGCATGATTCACCGACCTTTAACTTTGCCATCAAGGTCTTCAGAGTGTGCAAAAATTCACCTGCGGCATTATGTGTAACAAATTGTTGATCTAGACGCTTTTTGAGAATGGGGAAAAGACGATAGAATTCCTTGGATTCAATAACTGGCCTGTGACATTGGGTAGTGTCAAAAATATCCAATTTCCAGATAGCTTTAAGTTACCATGGTACAATATCCAAACGTCCCCTATGAAGCCGCGAGATAAAGTTTGCATCTTGTTCTTCCTGAACTATTTTCCCGAATTTTAAAGAAAATCTGATAATCAAGTCTCAGAATAGCAAGGAACGGTGGAAGATCAGTGAACTGACTCTCGTGCGATTTCGGCTTTATCTGAGTCGACAACATCCTGTGGTCTGCATCAACAAATGAACGTGATTCGATCCATTTCTCGTACCTTGATGATAATAACCAATGTAGATTGGAATAACGTCAGGTTTGCTGCTGGGTCGAGAACTGTTGAGCTCGACTGAAAAGATTGGAAGAGTCCCGCAATATCGCGACTAAGAGCAAAATTGTTCCGGAAGAGAACCTAACGAGCAGAAGCATGAGAACAGTTAGAGCGCTAGCAGAATGTAACGTACCAGATTCGAAATTGCAGTATTAAAGAGTACCAACAAGGTATCCTCTTGAGCAGAACGTTCTATGCTATGTACGCCTATACATTGCATGATGTTCAGCATTATCTGCATTTGAAGCTTACTAGTAGATGGGTCGACAAACCTTCGAAGTCAAGGGCAACTATCAGAGCATCATCAGTAGGTGTCACTGACATCCAAACACCTTCTGTGGTTCGCATGGCTGAACCGGCGAATGATGTATCCACGAGATGGTTGAGAGCATAACTTTTACCAACGGACTGTTCACCCATGGAGGATACGACTTTCACGGGCTGTGTAGGACCATGTAAGGTTTTGAGATTCATCAGGTTTGTCAATCGAAATTACCTTAGATACCATGTACGACTGGAATAGAGACTCATACCACCCAAATGACAAACTGTCAACAATCCGCCCTACCTCAGCCCCTAGCAATGACTTCTCCAGTTCTGCTGAAGATACTCCATCCTTCAAAGGAATAAATCTATTTTCCCTCGTGATGGCGATATGAATAGGGATGAGGCAAAGGAAATCAACGAGCCACTCCCCTGTTCGAAACCGAGAGACCGCCCAATTGTTAGCAGCAACATTGGCGGCGGTGAATGTGCTGAAAGACATAGCTGAGACTAGAACGGTCTTAAGTTCTTCCCCTGTCGGTTTTCTCGTGGTTCGTTCGAAGGTCTGAATCATATCGGCGAAGTGAGGTAAAAACAGCTGGTGATCACGATCTGAGACGAAAACGAGTGTCTTCCGACTCCTTTCGCTGGAAGATGAGATGGTCTGGCGCCGGACTGCCGGAAGCACAGGAAAGCGCGTCCAAACTTCAGCGTGGCAATCTATCAAACAGTTGTGCATGGTAAGGTTATCATTCTCGCCAGACGCGATTTTAACGCCTTTTTCTTTGAACATGAATTCTGTTACTTTCCGCGTAATGTCCAGAGCAAATGAATAACACCGATGAGTGGAAAGGTCGAGTTGCATCAAGTGAACAGAGTTCCTGTTGACTAAAGATGTCAGTATTAGCGCCTGCTCCACTGGAAGGTCCGCAATGCCTAAGGAGATGCCTTCGGTCGATCCAAAGGTACTCCAATGATACGCAGTTAGAGAGCAAACACCGCCTTTGGCATGAGAGACTAGTAAGCAGGATCCGTCGGGAGATGAATATACAGCGACCGGAATTTGCTGCAGATGCAAGGTAGCCGGTCTGAACATGCATCGTCAACAAGGTAACGAGAAATGATACGAGGCTATTGCGTACCTGAACTGCAATGTATCCAAGGAAAATATTCTTGCTTGTGCTGAAGAATCAACGAGAAGTAGCTCTTGGCTGCCGCACACGAAACATGCATGGCAGATGGAAGTTTCGTCGTTATACCACGGTATGAGGTTAACCGCACTACCTAAGGCTTGCATGGATCCGTAGCATTCGTCAAACACAAAAATATGGAGGAACAGCTGTAATGCTTCATCAGCATAGATGATATCAAATCTTTCGAGAGCTCGCACCTTTGTAGACGCGCACACAGCCAGCATTCGTTTGGACTCGTCGAATGCCAAGAGGAAATCGTGGCCGATTTTGTCGCGGTGTAGAGTTCTAGGCCGGTTTCGTTTGACTGCACCGTCCATAGCATTTAAATATTCAAGAAAAATCAACAAATTTCCACTACGATCGATGACAATCAAGAGCAGTCTGTCATTTTGCAGTAGTTGACCATGCCTACCGCAGACATGCAACGTTAGAAGATAACAAATGACAGCAAGTATCTCAAGCTTACACTATGGTGTAGCCATCGGGTAGACCGAATGAATAGGAGAATCTGTCATTGGGAGCCGGTACGAAGGTAGGATCCAATTGCAGCGTCTGCTGATCTTGAGTTGTCAAACTCAGCAAGTGAATCGTGTACTCCACCGAAGGAGCTTCGAGCGATTCGCGCAGACCAGTTAGCTGGTAGGATGCTAAGGAAGATTATCAAAACAAGAGCCGTAACTTTCGAAGATGAAACTACCTTGCCCATATCCACGTTTGATCTCTTCCACGAAATCGATAGAATGAGTGTGCCTTATATTGCTAAGTTATTGCGTATCTCTTCCTGTCTGAGACTCACGAGGTAGCATGTCGGGAACTATTCTCAATCTGCCGAATAAGATCGATCCGAAGACGATGTTGGTCCTGTTCTTCGCGACTAGAGGCTTCTCGCTGATACTGTCTCTTGCAATCTTCCTGTTGTATGTGAAGTGCTTTGTGCTTTATAGTCTTGAGCAACTTCGAGACAACCTTGTTGAAATAGCCTCGTACGATGCCTTCGGTTTCGGCCACGGCTTGTCGTAGTAGGGGCTCGCGAGACTCGATGTCCTTCAAAGCTAAAAGGAATTGAGCGTCGGTGGAATGAAATGCAACATCTCGTGCTTCCCTGAAGAGACCATGTCTGTCAGAGTCGTCACCTTCGGGCCAAAATGCTGCAAAAACAGAGAGCAGCCAGCCTTTCGGTTTTCGTTGACTGGCATTGCTCGATGTTGCAAGGACACTTTCAGCTTGCCGCATATCCCCGTCATCGAGAATGAGTCTAATCAGTTCGAGGCGCTTTCGTTCGTCCAAATGTTTGCGGCGTTGAAGTATGAAGTCAATGGTAATGATGCTCTCCTTGAGATGCTTGAAAGTACGGGATTCTATTGTAGATAGGTTAGCGTTTTGGATGGTCTTTTGTAAAAGTTCCCCGATCCCCGGATAAAGGATAGCCAAGCCCGAAAAATCGTCTAAAGTGTATTAGTCAATTAGCTTGCTCTAACTTGTAACATGTTTGCGCCTCACCGCATCCAGACAGCTTGTCGTCACCATCATTCTTTGGAGGTGAAGGGGGCGATAACAAGGTACGAATGTGGGTGCTTTACAATAACAAAAATTCAACAACAAACCGGCAGAGTAATAGAGTCACATACGGAAAGAGTCTGATAATGGCGTCGATGATTGCCTCGTGTAAGACTCTTTCCAGTTGCGACAACTCGGCTTGCAACCTTTTCTCTATCTGTATCGCCTCTTCTTTGATTTCAGCTTCAAAAACCTTGTGTGCATCAACTTTGTATTGATTCCACTGTTTGCATTCGTCCGGAAAGCGATGCCGGAGTCCACATTCCACCAGTGAATCCAACGAGGCACCATCCATATCCTCGCTAAGATGAAGCGCACCACTTTCACTATCAAAACATCCCACTTAGTGCGATGATTTTCATGAGAATGAAGCACGCACAGAAGGTCCCGGAGTTGTACACGATTAAAGTATTTGCGTTCGAATGGTTCGGTGGAACGCTTGGCGGATTGGTACTTTGAAGTCATGAAGCCTTGCATGGTTTCTCCAAACAAAAGCCTTGGTTTCGGATCGATGGGGCACTCCGGACCGGTGTCATGGATCGCGATATTTCGGGAGGTCAACTGTGGCAAAATTTAGATCAATGTGAGGATGAAAATGCCCAAGACAAACTTGGAACCCAGGTCGGAATGTCACAGTTTCCTCCTGCTCGTTGGTCTTCGCAACTTCGAAGGTGAATAATCTATCTGATTCATCGTGCTCTGCATCTGTAGAGCAGGTTGCGTCGTCTTCATCGTTCCATACAATTGTGTTGGCGTGCTCGGAAGATATCAAAGCCACCACCTGATCGCACATCTTTAGGAGGTAACTACCAAGAAATGAGACATCAGATTTTCGAAGACAATTTTCAAAGGTTGCGCTTACCGCATGAAGGTCACCCGGTTGCGTCGCACAGATGAAAGAGCTGAATCGTCCCAGGTGGTATCTTGCGGCCAATACAAAACGTAGAGCTGCTCATCGGCCGTTACTGTATCAGATGATCTGACAATGTAAAGCCCAGATCGCAACGTAGGTCCTGACATGCCAGAGATGTCATCTTTGATGGCGGACAACGTGTGCGTCCTGTACAGACGCGTAAAGACTTGTCCGCATTTCGAAAAACAAAAAATACTCGCAATGCGTCGTCAACAGCTCCGATCGCGGATAGAAATCGTACGATCTCTTCTCTGCTGCCATAAATTCCGATAGGCTTGATCGTCAAACTATCCAATGTTTTAAAGTCCACTTTTGTAAGGGACGCATAAGCACCCGGACAAATAGTATTAATGAATGCTCGCAGTGAATCTTGCGAGATGATGATTTTATCAACTAATTAAGAAATGTAAGAAACCTCATGTAGTTTTATAGGAAGACAATTTACCTAGACCTCCGCTGCCCTGCTCGCTGATTAGGTCAAGAATACGATACATGCCTTTGATGGCGTGTGATAGATCGAGATTTGGAAGATCCCTCTGAGTGTTGCCGTTGTCGGAAAAGACATTTCCTACAGTTTTGTTTAGAAACCGCGATGTGTAGTTTAACTTCATCATCACCTTTGGGGCTTGGATGATCCAAATCCATTTCATCAGCTACCGAGGTTGCCTGGAGTTTAGAATCAGTATTGAATAAGGTCAAAGAAAAAGGAGACCTTCATCTATTTTCCCGTCAGAATGATCCGATTCCGCTGGAGGGCGTGTATCGTAAGGCGGATAAGGACCATACATGTCATCTGAGTCCTCGTCGTTCGAGTCTAGCACGCCTGGAGGCGGCATCTGTGCATCTGGGGCTTTCGATCCATCAAATCTGGCTATAGAAGCACATTGAATGTTGTCGAAGGGTTAGAAGATTGTCGAATGAGCTCCTGGTGTGCGAGATGGTGATAATAATTGATAGTTCTTACCCGGCGCTTGATGGAGAGGAAAGACATCGGCGGGAACATAAGAGTCGTCCATATCAGAAAATAAGTGTGATTGCGATGGGTGGAGTGGCAGCAGGGAAGTTTAGAAGGTGAGGCAAGGATAAGCTTCTGATATACAAGCTCGAGAACAGGGGTTCGTTGGGAAGCACATGGGGATTCAACTCTCTCGGGAAGACAAACCATACTTCTTGCAGGCGTCAATTTAATTTCCGTCTCTCTTCCTTGCATTCTGATGAGCAAATAGAAGACTCATATAAAAAGGTTTGACGCTTGCTCCCTTTGCGTATTCGGCCATCCCCGTTCGCATATTAAAAGTAAGTGCTGCATTGCATCTAGTGGGTGCTGCACACAACTACATACAGCATGACGCAGGCGCAGCAATGGACAAAGGCCGTCGTCCAACGGGTCATGGATGGAACCGAAGAGATTGTCTGCCATCGTGGAACACAACAGTACGGAAATCAAGGTGTCACTGGTGTGTCTGCCTGCGGCCTGGCAGCCCTAAACTTTGCTAGAGTGGTCTTCGAGAAAGAACAAGAAAGCGGGCGAGATGAAGACTTTCTTCAGGCAGTGGTAGCAAAAGAGACAGTTCACGTGCGTCATTCAAACTTCCATTTCGACTCGTCTAATAAGCGCCCATTGGGTCTTCAGCACATCACAGACATATGCGCAGGATGGTCAGTAATTCGCATCTTGACGTCGAGATATTGTTTTAATTCTTCAAAATATGCTCAAGGTCTAGTAACTTGCATCTTGATGTCGAAGATATATGCAGCGTTCCGTTGTTTGACAAGACATTGAAGTTGGTATCGACGAAGTATGGTCGCCCTGGCTTAGATCAATTCATAAGTCTACTACAGTGTGTTTTTCATACATTGAGTTTGAAACGGGTAGTATTCTTCTGACGTCAAGATGATTTTCAGAGAGTTACAGGCCATTCGCACCAGCGTGGTCGTTATAATCACACGCCCACCAGAGATTATTGCGTGTCTGAAACTCGTCGTTCGCAATAGAGACGTCTTCGTAATTTTTGACTCCCATGCCAGGCCTAGTCATCCAGATGGGGCGGGGTTCATTTTGAATACTTCGATTCATCATACTGCCGCACGCCTGAACGAAATCCTGCCGTTGGACAGTCGTCTTCTGGACGATGGCGACTTGCAATGGCAAGCACAACTGCTCGCCAACTATTCGGGTCATATCTTTGTCTCCAGAGGTTTAGATAATGGACACGCGCATCTGAAACAGACGATAATCGAATCCAGCCTTGCAATTCTGGCACTTCGCGCCGAAGTATTGGACCTCAAATCTCAGAACTCAACACTTACATCCGACACCAAACGTTTAGAGGCAGATATAGAACAAATGGAGGATGACCACCGCGAGGAACTGAAGAGAATCCTTCGATCATCCGGAAACCACGATTTTGATTCATATCGCACGGCCTCAGCGTCTGCCCAAAGCAGCAACGAAGTAGCTGGATTGCGAGTGACCCCCCATCATTCTCACATGTCACACGGGAGCTCTCATCATATAGACGAAAATTCTTGGCCATCTGCATCTTCGTCTAGTACGAGATACCCGCCCAACCTCAATGACGACTTTGTGCTTGCCGAACAGATGCAGTTCGAATATCTGGACTCCGATCGGCATAATGCAGAAGCGGCTGCACAAAGGCAACGGCAGTTCGATGAAGAGGACCGATACCTGCGCACACAAATGGAGGAGCTCGCAAAAAATATACAGCGCCAATTTCAATGTGGTGTCTGTCTGGACGAACAACCAGAGGACTCTGTAGCTCGGCTAGAGCCTTGTGGACATTGCTTCTGCAGGAGTTGTATCAAAGGTTATGTCAGCTCCCGACTAGCAGAAAATCGGTACCCCATGTTATGTCCAGTCTGTATTGCTGAGAGAGGGGTGGGTGACCCGGGTGGTGCGTCACACGAGTGTTCTCTGTTGTGGCACACCTAATTCAATATATCCTACAGCCGTCACCAACTTGCTCGTTCAGCAGATCGGCATCTCGGAGAAGCAGTATGAAACTTGGGTGGAGCTAGAAATGGTGGAGTTCTCTGTCCTCCTCCACTGTCGCAAGTGAGTATACACTTTTGTAACGTCCAGTCCCGTTTGACCGTTTACTCGTAATTAGATGCAAGCGCTCGGCGTTCGTTGATAGACAAGATCTTGAAGAGACGACGACTCTGGTCTGTCCGCTACCAGAGTGTAACCACGTATGGTGTAAAGCGTGCCAGCAATCAATCGCCTTGGGTGGACCACAGCACTCATGTGACGGCTCATCAGAACTAGACCACTTGATGAAAGAGAGAGGATGGAAATATTGTCCGAGTATGTTTTCGCTTCCATCGTGCCTCTTGCATCATGCTGACAATACGCAGGCTGCAAGACGCCCTTCCAGAAGGAGGCAGGTTGTAATCATATGACGGTTAGTCACTAATCGATTTCGCAATCAGCGTGAAAATGATCAGTGATGATTCTGTTCAGTGCATGTCACCTGGATGCAACACCCATTTCTGCTACATCTGTGGGAAGGCCATTATTCAATCTGCTTTGCGAAGGGACGTGCAAGCAGCAACCACCAATCATTATCGCAAATGTCGGCTGTTCGAGGATGTGGGGGATAACGGTGTCTTGCCTTAGGCTGTAACGCAGGATCTAAAGTACTCCATGTCACAGCTCTGGACCATACGAAATGTGGGGCGGGACGACCGATTAATTCTACGACTTGTACTCATTGTATTTTGGTCTCAACCTGCTCATCGGTATTGTATTATATTACTAGGCCATAGCTTTCCTCCCATGCATCCACGACCATTTATTACTTAGAATGGCAGGCTTTTATTTTCGCCCCATTCTGAGAAGAATGTCTCAGAATTCCCTCGGCTACCCTTCTTAGTTATCAGCTCTGTGAATCTCTAACATAGGGCTTTGCCCTGACGGAGAATAAACAAATATATAAATCTGGTCCAATAGGAAGTTGTAATTAAGAGGTGCCAACAAGTAACATTCAACTTCTATTCTGCGAGGTGTAGACACCTGCGAGTTGTTCTCCTGACGACTATAGCCAATACTTCGGCCTACACCCTTGACTGTCCATCACTGTCATATGAGTAGACAATGCCTTTACTGGCGACAACTCTTCTAAGAACGCCCTTGGTCTGAATAATCTCTTGTATACGGGTGAAGGCGTTCGGAACAACGACCGCTTGGATGTCATCGCAGTCGTGGATCCTATTGTTACACTCCATGTAACAACACAGAAATGTGTGCCTGGTGGTGGTGCTCTCCGACTCGTCATCCAGATTGACTAGGTGTACCATGGTGGACGTCTCAGACTCGAGGTGAATTAGCAATTTTCGGTAGATGGGAAGTCCCATATTACTGAGCATGTCGTGTTCGAATAGATAATTGTTCAATACGTCTGATGACACTTCGTAGCCGATTGCCGCGATGATCATGGCGGATAGAGTGAGAAATTCTTGACTAGCGAGTCTGTTTTTGTTTGTTGGGGTCAAACCGAAGAGCAGACAGGACTCACAGGAGGTGGCAACTTCCAGAATCCACATCCACTCGCTTAGGAAGCACTCGTTTTACCCAAATTCATTCCTCATCATGATATGGGTGGAACATCACTTCAAACTTCGCGTATTCGGTTATAACGGCTGTAAGTCCGTCGACCCCGCTATCATTCATTAGAGTGTATCTGCTACGAGAACAAATGATTTCGGCCAACCAAGATCAACTGAGATCTAGCCGAATTCCCTGTTTCTCCACCTTCCAAATACAGTTCGGGGGCAGTTCACAACTTATACACTCTATTGCGCGCGTCTCGCCTCTCGTCAGTGTCTGGACAGGCTCTGCCTTGTTTTTATACCCTATCTACTTGTCCATGGACAGGTCCATCCCACAGACAAGTTCTTCAGGGCCAGGGCCTCTAATGTAAAGTATGATTCGTTTGAAGGCCGTGCCTTATCCAGCAGGATCCTTGCAAAATACCTCCCGTACGAACCTCCTCGAACCTCACGATTACCAACTTGATGGTATATACCCCGTTATGGATTGGTTTGATCCGCTTGTAATTGAAGTTGTAACCATGCCTGCCGGTTCAGGCAAGACTCAGACAGGCTATCTTATTATGCTCATGCTCGTTGTTCACGAGATTTTAATACAATTGCCGAGATTTGAAGATACGTGACTCAAGGCCATTGGGGGAGCAGAGTTCTCGTCATTTCTGCGTTTTCGTTTTCGAATCAGTGAAGCAAAGCTCTGAGCATAGGCAACAGTGGAGGCAAAGCAGTATGTACTATGTACGGGTGTTGTATTATGAGAAAAAATTGGAGAGAACGGTGGAGAATATGGAGTATTTGTACTCCATTGAGCAGGAAAGTTTTGTTGGCCAGTATGGGTTGTGCCATGAGACGAGCTGAAAGGATTCATGAGTGTGGACATAATTCAAACGAATAGGAGCGCCTTGCTAAATTGGAGGTGGCTGTGGAACGGCATGCTTCGGCATCTCCTCAAAGCATCCGAAAACCTGAACTACGGTGCGATCAAAATCAGACAGTGTCGTCCTCATCCCGTCAAAAAGACACGGAATTTATGGTCTGACTGTGGGAGACTATTAGCGAGCGCATGATCAAACGTACAAGCGCCCGCCGTGACTGCGGCCTGTGCCTTAAGTCGGGCGATTTAACGCAGCCATGTACTTTCAAGTTACAGCTGACAGCGGACGTTGGATCTAATCTGTTCTCCTGAGCTGATTCGCCCGCCCTTGTTGAAAATCGTTAATTTGTATACAAGGTTGAGAACAGCTGGGAACCACACGATAGACATGTCACGATCGCAACAAAGTGCAAGCGCCGTGGTCCGAAACATCCTTGACGGGACCGAAGAGATCATTTGCCATCGTGGAACACACCAGTATAGCGACGGAGGGATATTTGGCGTCTCTGCTTGCGGCCTTGCGGCCCTGAACTTCGCCAGGGTAATCTTTGAAAAAGAACGGGAATGCGGACGGGATGAGGGCTTGCTTCAAGCAATTATCGCGAAGGAGACTGTACAGGTTAGTTTCTGCTTTATGCTGTTGCGGCTCATTTGCTTAAGCAGCCACCCATTACATAGAATATTACAGACATATGTGCAGGTTGGAGCAGCGACTTGCATCTTGACGTCGAGGATATCTGTCGAGTTCCTTTGTTCGATCAAACATTGCAACTCGTTGCAACAAAGTATGGCCAGCCTGATTTGGATCAATTTACAATTTTACTGCAGTGAGTTGGCTACTTCCAATGGTCCCAATATCTGTGCCCCGCAATATGTTAATTTTTATATTCTTGTTTTTTGCAGAGAATTACAAGGCATCCGTACTGGCGCAGTGGTAATAATTACACGGCCCCCAGAAATCATCGCATGTTCAAGGCTCGTCATCCACAACAGAGACGTCTTCATAATTTTCGACTCCCATGCCAGGCCCAGTCATCCAGACGGTGCCGGATTCATTATGAACACGTCGATACACCGTACTGCCGCTCGACTGAGCGAGCTAATGCCGGTAGATGGCCGACTGTTGGCCGAAGGTAACTTGCAATGGCAAGCTCAACTGCTTGCGAACTATTCGGGCCACATTTTTGTATCCAAAGGTCCTGCGCATTTAATGCAGACCGTCATCGAATCCAGCCTTGCGATCTTGGCGATGCGTGCCGAAATCGCTGACTTGAGATTACAGAACTCTACACTCACAACCGCGAGCAAACGGATGGAAGCGGAAATGGAACAGATGGATGACGAACGTCGGGAGGAACGGAGAAGAAGAATCCAATCATTTAAAGACCACGCATCCAATGCTTATCGGCCGGCCCCAGCATCTGTTCAGATTAACAATGCGGTAGCAGGACCCTCGCGAATTACCCTCCCCCTCTCCTCTCGACCACCAGCGTACTCCCCTCGCTCTGAAGAAAATTTCCTACTTCCCCTGGATGACCCTTTTTCAGATGGTCATAATGGTCATCCAATCAGACAAAACGGCAACGACACCGTGCTTCGAGAACAGGCACAACTCGACCCTGAGCGCGAAAGCGCTGAAGCAGCAGCACAGATGCAACGAGAGTTTGACGAAGAGGACCGGCGCTTACGTGCGCAGATGGAGGAGATCACAATGAATCTGCAGCGCGAATTTCGGTGTAGTGTCTGTCTCGATGAACAGCTGGAGGATTATGTTGCCCGGCTGGAGCCTTGTGGGCATTGTTTCTGCAGGAACTGCATCAGAACCCACGTTGTGTCCAAAATAACCGAGAACAGGTACCCCATTTTTTGCCCAGTATGCATGGCAGAGACAGAGACGGGGGAGGGTGAGCCAGGTGGTACGTGGCAGTGTTTGCCTTGCGAGTATACGTACTCACTACGGACCTTTAGTCGTAACAGACCTTCTCGTTCAACAAATTGGTGTCACGGAGGGGCAATACAGGACCTGGGTAGAGTTAGAGTTGGCACAATTTTCGGTAATTCTCCATTGTCGCAAGTGAGCATCACTTCCGCCTCGTCTTCGCCATTCTCTGAATGGTCATCCATCCTCAGATGTCAGCGATCCGCAGTCGTCGATAGGCAAGACCTTGAAACCGCAACAACGCTCGTCTGCCCCTTTCCAGATTGCCCCTACATGTGGTGCAAGACTTGCCAACAAGAGATCACTGCGAGGGGACCCCCTCATACTTGTGACGGCTCATCGGAACTGGATCACCTGATGAAGCAGCAGGGATGGAGATATTGCCCCAGTCAGAACCTCAATCCCTGAGTGCTATTTTGTCATGCTAAATCTTTCACAGGCTGCAAGACACCGTTTCAGAAGTCGGCGGGATGCAACCATATGACGGTGAGTTGCCATTTACCTTGCTGGTTCGCTTGTACTGATGCCATTATTTAGTGCACGTCTCCCGGATGCAACACCCACTTCTGCTATCGGTGCGGGGAGTTGATCATTCGATCTGCATTAACCAAAGCCGTTTCGACTGCAACTGTTGCACACTACAGTAGATGCAAGATGTTCGCATAGAGTTTATCGCACCTTCTATCTCTTTCAATATTAGGACCATGGGACATTGTAGAACATCTAATGTATTCTGGACAATATGTATGTGGAGAAACTGCGTTGATTATGACAAGCGCGAGCTCTGCTGTCGTAAAGAATGTATTTACAAATTCGGTCTCCATTCGCTAGAGAAACTAACACGTAGGCGAGGCTATCTCCTCGCAACCCGAAAAGTCCAATGTATGTGTCTATTTTGAGGATTAGTTCTGGTCCTCGACGAGACTCTTAGCAGCCTGCAGATCGGCCTTGACCATCTCTTTGACAAGGCTGTCAAAATCGACCTTGCGCTTCCACCCGAGAAGCCTTTCAGCCTTTGCCGGATTGCCAAGGAGCAAGCTATAAAACATTATGTTAAATTAGAGGCTGTGATTGAGTCGAAAGGTCAAAAATGAATGAACGCACTCGACTTCTGCGGGGCGGAAGTAGTTAGAATCGACCTTTACGATAGTCTTGCCCGTCTTAACATCAATTCCTTCTTCCTCTTCACCCTTGCCCCTCCACCTGCCATGACGGTATTAAAGTCAGGATAATTGTTGTGGCATCCATATTAACAACCCACTTAATCTCTATGCCAAGCTCGTGGAAAGACTTTTCAACAAATTCGCGCACGGGGTGAGTCTCGCCCGTTGCCAGCACGAAGTCCTCAGGAGAAGGCTGCTGCAGCATGCGCCACATACCCTCAACGTAATCACTGGCTGCAATCAAGATTAGGTTCTACCCTTTTTGTTATATCTCCGAACAGAAAGACTCACCATGTCCCCAATCACGCTGAGCATCAAGATTCCCAAGATACAAACAAGATTGCTTCCCCAACGAAATATCCGCAGCCGCCCTCGAGATCTTCCTCGTCACGAACGTCCTTCCTCTCCTTGGACTCTCGTGGTTGAACAAGATACCATTGCAAGCATACATGCCATACGCCTCCCTGTAGTTGACGGTGATCCAGAATGCGTACAACTTCGCGCATCCATATGGAGATCGAGGGTAGAAAGGGGTCGTCTCACTTTGCGGCGTCTCGACGACTTTGCCGTACAACTCTGACGTGGAGGCTTGGTAGAAACGGATATGCTTCTCAAGCCCGCAGGTACGGATGGCATCGAGAAGACGCAACGTGCCAAGGCCATCGACGTCTCCAGTATACTCAGCCATTTCGAATGAAACTTTGACGTGAGACTGGGCGCCGAGGTTGTAGATCTCGGTGGGCTGGACTTGCGCGATGATGTATACCAAATTGGTGCTGTCGCTCAGATCACCATAGTGCAATATGAACTTAGGATCTAGATAGCAGAGTTATACATAAGATCCATGCCCAGTACGAGAAATATCACAACATACGCTCATGCTGATCTCGATACAGGTGGTGCAGACGACCAGTGTTAAAACTGGACGATCGGCGAATGATCCCATGAACATGATAGCCCTTCGACAACAACAGCTCCGTCCTATGATTGACATAAGACTACATGGGACGAGATGATGTACTATATGATAAGAACTCACAGATACGATCCATCCTGCCCCGTTATGCCTGGTCAACAACCAATCAGTCACACGTCAAAGTACATGTTAGGAGTATACTGATTACCAGATATCAACGCAACTTTTCGCTTCTGGTAGTCCTCAGGAGAGGGTAGGTTTGGATGAGCGAAGGGAATGCGAGGTCCTGAGGGGGTCATTTTTTGTGGGTTGTGGTGGTGGAAAGAAAGAAAGTAGTGCGGAAGTATATGTGCGGCTTTATGTGGGCTGTATCAAATCCAACCACGGCTCAATTGTACTTGGCGGTTTGGAGGGAAATGAAGGAAATGTAACCTTCGCAACGTTATCTTTTTGGTGAGTTATGTACAAAATGGTATAGGCTAGCGCGTTCCAGGGCACCCCCTTCTTCGATTTATCCACTCTTACGCCGTGACCGTCAGGCTGTCCGCATTGAGCCGCAACTCGAGATTATCCCCATTTTTTCTACTGGCATAAACCGGGGGTATATGATACCGCGATTCAGTCTGATTCAATTCAGATTTACTTCAGGCTATCCCCAAGATATTCGAACTTCAAATATGGGCGCCTATTATGATAACTTTGAGCCTAGGCCCGGTTTGATCCAATGCCTTTTATTTGCTGCACATACGTACGCATTAGGATCGGTTTGAGCAAAATTCTGCTGTTTTCGTCCGTATTCCGGATGTCGTGACGTGAGGCGGCTGCTGTATGCCGACATCTATATGTGAGTCGTGACCATGTATGTACGAAAATATTGTGATCCAAATGGCGGGCTCGTCCTTACAGACAGAGACATCCGCAGCCAGGATCGAGAATTTTGGAGCATCCGTCCGCACTGAGATCTGACATCAGGCCATTTTGAGAGGGCCCTATGAGCCTACGGCGTCTGTTTCGTTCCAATTCAGAACTTCAAAGCTTCAACGTCCACGTTTTCTGCCTTCAAAGACGTCGCCTCCCTGCCGCCATAAGAGCCGATCCAAGGTCGGTGTCTTCTTTTCCATCTTCAGCGAAGGCAAATTGAAGCTTTCAATCATCCAAGGTCCAGGAACCATGCGAAACGGCAGCCAGAAGCCGTTCCTGAACCCTGATGCGCCTTCCATCCCAAGACATGATGCGATTTGAAAAAATATTTTCAAGGGCCAAAGCTGTCAATCTTGCTTTTTCGTGGTCGTCACGGCCAGAATAGGCCGGTCTGTAACCCCCGGCAGCCGGTAAGTAGATGGTGGATGAAGACTAGATGAAGGAACGATCGAACCATACTTAGTCGCAGAGGTACCTACCGTGTGCTTACAGCTAATTATTCAAGGTATAATATTTGGCCGCCTGGTCGTTATTCATGATCTTTCGGATAAAGTGAGTATTCGTTTGATCATCGCTGTCTCCCCAATATAAAGTGAACTACTTTTGATAAGCCGAAGATGAGACCACCTTGGCTACATAAAGAATAAACCATCCATCAGTCAAAATATTCCTACACGACACTCTGCATATAATATCATTCCACCATCATCGGTCCGGGATAACAACGCGATTAACCGTATCGGCCGTGTACCCCGGCGGGGGTTCATCTGTAAGTCCCTGGGCCCACGAGGACTGTTGTTGCGCCTGTAACAATGCAATCTGCTGTTTCATCATCTCTATTTGCCGAGCATCTTCAGCCCTATCTGGATCTAACAACGCAGACGGCCCCCGGCCTGGGCCAGGTCCCAGCGATGCCATCTCGTCCTGTAAACGACGCATCTGCAGCTCCAACTCTTTCTGTCGCTGCTGTCGGGCTGCTTCCTGCTTGCTGGAAAGAGGTAGTTGTTGAATGGAGTTGGTCGATAGTTCCCCTCCGAAGTGAGTTGCATGGTAAATGGCTTGCCAGTCGCTTCCGAAAGGAGTGGGGACAGTGTTAGCGTTATGTGGGCGCATTGAATCCAGTGATGGCTTTGATTCGGACTGTACGACGGCAAACACTTCTCCGGTGCTGTCTAATTTTGTCCCACCACGACGATGCCAAAACAAAAAGACGGCCACTACTAGAGCAACTGCAGCAACTCCCCCAACAGTACCGCCCACAATTGCCCCAATATTATGGTGGTTGCCTGACGACATAGGGGGCATGCTCATTGTTGGTGTAACAGTCGACCTGCACATGCATCTGTGAGAGGTCCATTTAATACATGATTTACACGTACAAGGTCGTTGTCTCCAAGTCCCCAGCCGAACCCATTGTCACGACTTCGACAACAGTTTGTGTACCTCTGCATATCCAAATGAGCTAAGGCTGGGTTCCATGATACCTTTATAAACCCACTCGATCATAGTCATTGTCTGTGGAGAGATCATTGACATATCCATTTGTCTTCGGAAGATCCAAGTAGGCGCTGTGGTCGGTGCAGCAGGAGATCCACATGTAGCCGCGGCACTGGATGTAGCTCTGGATAAGATCAGTGGGTGATAAAATCTGTCAGGGAATGGTAGTACGGGATATCTATCACAGTCTGCTCATGCCTGACGAAAAGATAAGGTAATTTCTTCAGTGCCACAATCGGAATACATCGTCAAACCAGACTCACTCGCTGATATCGGTCCTGGCGCTTATTAAAGCTGCGAGAAGGAAAATGCAGGCAAGAACCTGAATAACTACTGCCATCGTGGTTTAGAGAGGAAGGCAGCGAGAAACAAGAAATCAACGTTCATCGGCTGTCACATAAAGGCAACCGCGTGACACATGTATGGGCGCTTGGATACTAAGTACCTGAAGTGTGTTATACTTATAAACCGATGCCGTCCCGTTGCACGACAGGTACACAGCACAGATTTGTGTCTCCTTCAAACTGCTTATCGCACAACCAAGTTGAAAGAATAAGAACAGCTTTCGGCCTCCCACCATAACGTCTCAGTGTCCCAAACCGAATCATTGGAGTTCACGGCGACCTGCCAAAGTTACTCGAGTATCAAATGCATCAAAGTATATCAAAGCACGATGATCGGACCCGGCGGGCTGGAGTTACGACGATCCTAGTAACTTTCAAACTCCGCGGCCATTTGATTCCGTCTATCTGCCGGCAAAGAACCATCGGGACCCCAAAACAGACACTCAGTCATGTCTGTTCGGTGGTCCGAGGTTGACGTTAAGATGGCTAATAACGGACTCACAAAGCATGGGTTAACACCATGTTGCGGAGGGTACATCTGTGATAGATAATCAGCTGGATATATGCATGGAAAAAATTGTTGCTAACAAAGGTGAGGTTTCCGCTCTCCATCACTCAACTTGGTGTCAAAGAGAGAGAATTATTGGTATCTACCAACAAAATTTATGGTGCTTCGATCAGCGCAGAGCCTGCGCAAGCGGGGACCATTATACTTCAAAGTGAACTCGTATTCATAACCAGAATATTCGACACTACAAGGTAATTAACAAAAGGCATGCGCCCCTTTTGAACGCACAAAGACCAAACAAGATAGATACTTATCAAGAAATGGCTTTGAGACGTGTTTCGATGTCCTGGGTCAGCCTTTCCAGAGAGGGCATAGCTGTGTTCATGAGGTCTCGCATGACAGGGAGCCTCTGATTCTTGATGTTCACGAGAACGGGGCTCGTCTGGACCTCTTCAGAAACGATGAGCAAAAGCAATACATCTAAAATACGAAGGAGACTCACGGACTAAAGATGTAGCGATGGCGGTATGTATCTGCAGAACTGCATGTTTCATGTATCTCAGCAGTGCCTTGTAGATCTCTTCAAAAAGCTTTCTGGCCTTGACATTGACCGCATCAAAAACTTCGAGGTGATTTTTCTTAATAAATTTCGAGTTTTCTTCCTAAACAAATCTCGATTAGATAAGCATATCTCACTTCCAATGGCTCGCTTACTTTGATACGAGCATATGCCCCTTTGCCAGTAAACGCTGCCACTTTCCGATAATGAGGCAATATCTGATGGCGTACTGTCTTTTTGAATGAGCGATTAGCCTCTCTTGATTCATCACACAAGTTTTCAGCATCCCCCAGAATCACGATGAGACAATCACAAAAACCTACCTTTGTTGAAGGGCTAGTGCTCTACGACAGGCAGTGTCGGCCCTCATCATCTCAGCATCAACCCCAATCAATTGACAAGCCCCAGATATTTGCTGTTTGACGGCGTCGCATGCGTCAGACGCTTTACCTACGTCATTGTGAGTCCAGCAATATAGTAGAAGCTGAAGGAGAAACTTACCCAGGCTAGCGAGTGCCTTGTTGGTTGCAGCAGAGATATCCTATATACAGAGTCAAGATTCAACAAGACCATCGAGAATTCCGCCGAAAAACTCACCCGACGATAACGTTTCAAAAGGGAAGGAATACAGCGGTTCATGACTCTGTTCCAACTTGAATAAAAATGATATCAACTGGCAGAGTCACGCAAGTACAATATCTGAACTCATACGTACCATTTGACGACGTCGGGGAAAATACCCTCCGTCAGTTCTTCATTAAAATCGACGTCCTTCCACTCCCCTTCACGACGCATGATGGCCACAAATGTGTTCCACCTGTGTATGTCGGGTAGAGACTCGAACATTCGAATACTCCTAGTAGCCGCCTTGTAAAATGACATGAGCATTTCAGATCGTGTCTCTTAGCTGTAAACAACCTCACCGTGCGCGCGGCTGCTGCCAAATTGCCTTCCAGGCTATCCAGTTGACAGCGTATCTCCTGCGTCACACCGTCAATCACCTTGTTATGCCGCTGATCATTGGAGTAGATGTTAGCACACAATATCACAATTCATTTTTACAAACTTACATCATCTAGGTCCTGTAAAACACGCGCCGCAGACTTTACATATGCCTGTAATGTTTCGTCTTGCTTTGCACGCGATTCAAAATAAACCTCAGCCTGGCCCAAGAGCTTCTGCGCTTGATTGACAAGTAAGGCAGAGTGAGTGAGTTGTCGACGTTCGCCCAGCTTCTTCATATACTCTGTTAGTTTTGGAATCGAGGTCTAGATTGAAATAAGAACAAAATTTGAGTGACGATAAAAGTATATACCTCATCCTTGTGTTGGAATACTAGAGACTGTGTGCTTTCCAAACCAGACAAAGATAGGAAGTCCCGTGATCCGACACAAAAGGTCGGGATATGTGGAGGGTCGACAGTCGCATCCTGCACGGCGAAGTGATCGGTCAATGAGGCCTCTACCAGACAATAAGGACACACATTGAGAACTTCACGATAAGTCCTGCAATAAATTTCCTGGAGATGTTGCGAGACAGTGATATTTCTGGCATTCTACTCATGTCATATCTTCAATAACGATTTATCGGGCAAGCTAGATGCTAACTTACGGCTACAATCTTATTCTTGGCAATGTTTATATCAGACAAATGGCATTTTCGAGCATTTATCTGGTCGAATATAGCAGAAAGACGTGTTATCCAATATGTCAATAGACAAACCTGTCGGTTTACCTCATCGTCCAACTTGTCGAGACCGTCGTGGTAGGTTTGTCGTGTGGTTGGATCGGACGATGTATTGATCAGCATGTTCAGCTGGTTGCTAGCGTTTTGATAATCTATTATTTCCTGGCTAATTCTAAGGGCAGTCTATAGGAAGCTCAGAGATGGGTAAATTTACATGACACCAACACGTACTTGAGTATGATAGGCGACCGTACGGTTGTCATTTTCGTTGTCCAAAGTAACCTCATTATCCCCGCTCGGAACCTACATTACGGTGTCAGTGATAGATAAGATATTGTCACGAAGTATCATACATCTGCGCCTGTGACGATCAACACGAGCGAGCCTTCGCCTGCTCTTCCGTCCACGATCGCATGTCGCAAGCTGAGAGAAACGATGGAATCGCCAAGCAAAAATGTCCAGTTCATTTAGCTAAGAATAGATCGAGGCCTAGAAGAAGGACGCTGGGTGCACTGACCTCTTCTCAAGAAAATCAGGCATATCCTGGTTAATAGACACATCCGATTAGCCAACACCTTCGACGCGCCATCAAAACCGCACCTTGTCATCTTTAGCACGCTTGATGTCAACGACTGTCAACGTTATTGAGTGTCTCGTCTCAAAAAGTGAAACGACAAGTATACCAAGGAAGACACAGTCCGCTTTGACCAGATATTCCTCCGCACAGTCGTTTCTACTGAAAATTAATGATGTCAACGGTCTGAAATGTGTAGTAGACAGACCGATTCTTGTTGGCATCGCCATATCCAGGTATGTCAATTACCCGCAATCCAGTCGACAAAGCATCGACCCTGGCTTTGATGTGAACGTGGTCGACGATGTGCCAGAGCTGTGCGGTTGATGAGACTCCACGAAAAAATAACGAAAAATAGAACTTGCCGCAGGCCCGCCTGGAGAATTTACTTGAGGGGTAAGATACCCACGAAGCTGGAAATTCATCTATATCTATAGTGGTCCTGGACAGATTAGAAGCTTACCTTGTCCTGCAACTCGTTGGAATTTCTGGCAGTGATTTCGCAGGAGTCATCCAGTAAATGTCCAATAGACTCGTGATTAAGGAGAATATCAACGTCATAATCCGACGAGCGCGGGTCATACGAGTTTTTAAGACTGTAAGAATGGTGAACATTTTGAAAATAATCGTCCAAGGGAGGTCTTACTGAGGATATAACTACAAGGAGCAATCAGCTTACAAAGAAATACCAGAAATTACTTGAACTTGACTGACGGCCAATATTATCGCCTGACCTTCGGCAGCAGTTGTGTAACTCGCGATGTCACCGGTCACCTCCCATTCGAGACGCCTGTGTGCGGATTAGATCTGGAAGATACAACTAGACAAATGTCCTTACATGTCACCAATAATTGTTTGCAAGAACTATCGCCAATGAGATTGGTTTCAGGTCAGTAAGGTGGAGCAGACTTGCCTTGCAGAACTTCTCTTTTGAGATGAAAAACACAGAGGCTGTAAGAAAATTGAGATCATCCACGAAGGAGATTATGGTGATGACAGAAGTGCATGCGCTGCAGTACTCGGTCAGTTACGTTAGAGACATGAATCATAAACACGTCAATCACGAACCCCTACATAGCAGAATGATGTCAGTCTGCATATCAAGGCGCGTGACGCATGAATTCGCACCTCGGAAGACGAAGGAAGGAGGCGATTTTGCATAACAGCATTAGCCACAGTGCTTTTTCCAGCACCAGTTCTACCTGCAAGCACGCCTGTGATCGGCTGAAGAACAGCTTCGTCGCAAAGCCTTTTGGCTTCTTCCTTCCATGGCTGTTGCTCTGTACCGTCAAGGATCTTCGCTAAACGGTCGACATATTGGCGAATGAGAGTCAATGTATTTTCTGCAACCGAAGGCCTCTGGACGGGGGCAATAACTGGCTCGGGCATATTACGCAGCTGTGAGCGGTCAAATAACATCTAAGTAACACATCCTTGTGTCTATTTTCGCCGGCAGCGTACCAACAGATCTCGCAGAATCGCGTCTGCCATGGTGGGCGTTGATATAGGAGGGGTGAAACTAGCTGGCGATCCCAAATAAGAAGGGAATTTATGTTCCTTACGGCCGAAGTCCGACCCGCCGTTTGCCCAATCCAGGCACGTTTCAGGCGCTTCCGTTCCTTCGCATTCCTTTCGTATCACCGTGTGATCTTTTCATTCATCGTGCTCATGTCTCATGGAATAAACAAAGTAACGGCCGACAGGAACCAGAGGGCCTTGCTTGAGCTCGTACAGAAACCTGGAAATGGCGAGCGTCCAGGGGACAACTTGGAAGTTTCGTTTGTATATTGACCATAGATGAATAATCCAGATGTGTGTGCCGATTGCAAGACTCGTGCACCTCGATGGGGTTCGCATAACCTAGGCATCTTTATATGGTATCTGAGTTCCCTGTTCGGTGCAACAATGAATGTGATCTGAATCATTCCAGTATGAACTGTGCCAGTGTACATCGCAAGATGGGTACCCATATCTCGAAAGTGTACGTGTTCGACATCATCACAGTTTCTGCCGTCCCGCTTAAATATCTCACTTCCAGGAAAAGCATAAATATGGACACATGGACCAAAGAACAAGTCGAAGTTAGCATCTATTCTCCTGCATGGATGTCCGGCCGTCGTTGACTATTTGAGTCCTTGATGTAGACAATGAGGCAGAAAGGGAATCTCAATTCAAATGCCTATTATAACCCTGATGAGGTCCGGAACCCCCCGCCTACAAATATGATTGAACAGGAGAGAGATAGTGAACTCGAGAAGTACATCCGAGGTACGTTCACTAAACGCGCGCAAGGTAATGAATAATAACGATAACATATTTTATCTCCAGGAAAATATGAATTCAAGCGGTTTATTGCCCGATCGACCGTAGAAACCTCTCAACCAGAACCTACGCGGGCTTTGTCGAATCAGCTGCCCCCTGCTCCTCAGTCAAAATCCGCCCCCGCCCGTTCCATGTCCGTAGCCCCTCAATCTTTCCATCCGCCGCGTGGCGATAGCCTAGGATACAGACCCTCAACATCATCTGGCATAAAACCAGTAGTGTCTAAGCCGCCTCAGATGCAGCAAAGCAGATCTGTATCACAACCTCTTCCCTCTCAGCCACCCACCCATGCACCACCCCCCCCACCGCCGAAGCCATCGAGTAATCCCGTGTGGGACGATCTCATATCATTACAGGGCCCCTCTGCGAGCTCATCTCTCCCTCTACAATTCCAGCCCAACTCTCAGCCGTCAGTGGCCCCACAGCCGATGGGGATACCCAATGCAAACCCTTTTGGTTTACAGATGACCAATCCCGCTGCGTTTTCTCAGTCAGGTGGTGGATTGGGAATGGGTAGTGCTCACACGGGTGTTGGTATGGATCCGAGCATTGGAATAGGCGCGACCAACCCCTTCCAGCAGCAGCAATCCAACTTTACCACCACAGCGTTCTCACCGGCCGGCGGTGCTGGTCCTCCTAATCCATTCCCCCAGTCATATCTATCTCCAGGTATGACTGCCGCGGCAAACCCGTTTGCGAGCATGGGCGGACACTCTATTCCCCAGTCTTCCCCGTTCCACAGTCAGATACAACCTTTCAGCCAGACTCCAGCAGCGCAGCAATTCCAGGCGTCACTACAATCCCAATCCCAACCACAATCTTATTTTCAACCCCAGCCACAGCCACCCGCTCAGCAGCAGGCCCCACAGCAGCCATTCGGTCAGCAACCCTCACCGTTCGCACAACAACCGTCTCCATACGGCCAACAACAACCTTCGCCGTTCGGACAGCAGCCATCGCCGTTTGGTCATCAGCCGTCACCGCAGCTTCAACAACTCCCACAGCAGCAGCAACAGATGTTGTCGCCTGGGAATCCGTTTGGTATTTGGCAGCAGCAGCCGGGTGGATATACTGGTCAGCAGTGGGGCGGGATGTAAGCGCCACAGATAGATGGTGGGATACAATCGATTTGGGATATCGTCGGACTTTATTTCGTTATAGCCCTAGCAGGGCTGGGACATGGATTGCTTATCGCGTTATATTATTATCTCTGTTTGGACCAAATGCTATTGGATACCGTATTGATACTCGTATTCGTACATGAGTCACAAAAAAAATAAGTTAAAACAAAAAAAACCCAGAGTAAGCTAAGTCGGGGTATAAGATAATGAAGTATGCGCGATCTTCTGGTATAGATTACGGAAATATCTCTTTGGAGACTCGACGAAACGGTTGTCCTCAAGCGCATCAACACCATCCGGCAGACCCGACAAGTCCTGTATTAATAATTCCCGAGTGATCAACATCGTCTCGATAGATGACATATCTTCCGTTAAGCTGCTGATTGAGGCATTCAATGTCTTCATGCTGCGGTTTACTGATTGGAGTAAGGTGACCATGTCTAGGAGATCTGAATCTGTGACTGGCGGTGGCGGCGGGAGTGGTTTAGAAGGGAGTTCTTTGAATTGGGGAGAAAGGAGCGCAAGGGGTTTGAAGGACCCAGTGGGTGATGACGTTATTGGGAAATTGGGGTCAAATGGTGTCGTTAATGTAGATGAGGACTGTGACGGGGCTGTACGAATAGAATTAGCAGGGCCGATTTATAAATCGGCAACTCGGTTTAGCAGCAGACTCACTGTAAGACAATGAGAATTCGGATTGGGATATAGTAGCAGTGCTTGTTGTACTCGAACGGAATGATCGTGAGATGCCTGTATGGTATGAACATAGGCGTCAGGAGTCGCTCAGAATACATTAAAGCAATTTGATCAAATGTCAATGCTCGTCCGCACCATTGGCTAAGGAAAGACTATCATCGGTCATTGTGAGGGTGAGGATAGAACAGGCACCAGATGTGACTGTGCATGTAGGTATCCTCTAGTGGTTGAATGTCGTTGCGGGTGGTAATAAGCGGCGGAAAGCAAATAAATAATTGCGCTGATCAAGTGGCTGTGCAGTATAGGAGTATGTGACAGACATTCATCCATCCTCATGCTGAATCGCATTCTATCCCCCGCAATAGCGCCAAAATTACAACTAACAGGCCGTATTTGGCAGTATTCTAAGTCCGCGGGTTGTTCTCGATCACACAACACTTCGCCGACACTCAACAAGCCAACAGACGGTGAAGTTGTCGAAAATGTTGAGCTCACTTTCGTCGAAGAGCCGCTTGGTCTACGAGCTGATCAAGGGTATGGGTATCTTCAAGTTGATTTCGGCCAGAGGATTGGTTCTGGTAAATGGTACGAAATCCTCAGGAAGCTGGGATGGGGCGGGAACGTCAGCAAAACTTCTGCTTCAAGTAAACTCTGTCCTGTTTGATAACTCATCCCTTTAGGCAAGTGTGTGGCTTGCACGAGATCATGAGTGTGCCAATTTCTTCGACGCATGTCATTGGTTTTCATCTTTCGCCTCACAGGCAGGGGCGGTATGTGGCCATCAAGGTGCTTACTGGCATGGCCACCAATCTCCACGATAGAGGGTTTATGCAAGAGCTTCCAGTCATGCGGCGCGTCTCAAAACTCATCCGAGCATCCGGTCAACCGGCATACTGCACTTTGCTGCATTCGCACTTCGTCCATCCAGGCAAACCCGGTGACGGCGACCATCTATGTCTAGTTATGGATGTTCTAGGCGCAGATATCGAAGCTCTCCAAGGCATATCCAGTCCCACTAGCAAAACGTATCCTGCGCGACACCCTTCGTGGCCTCGCACAGTTGCATGCCTCTGGTTGTGTGCATACAGGTACGTTCGTCTGAGTGTACATATGGTTTGGACGCTTAATACCGTGCGAACAGATCTCAAATCTGCAAATATTATCTATAGCCATCCCGAAGCCACTTCAGAAGCTGCAGTTTGCGCACTTCTCAAAGCCGATCCGTCTCGGCAGCACCCGCCTGAGCCGAGTTGGGATTACCATGTCTCAGCTGCAGTCTCTCAGCCTTTGCCACCACCTCCTAAGGACCAGGATCTTTCCGGGTCATTCGTTATCGCAGATTTCGGAAGTGGTGAGGTTCAATGACCCATCTGCGGAACGCTCACTCATCTCTTGCGATTGGTGGATCAAGCCCAGTTCGTTGATAAAAAGGTTGTGTCGCATATCACACCAGATACCTTGCGTGCACCCGAGTCCATCATGAAAGGCCCTTGGAACTCCAAGGTTGACATATGGACGTTCGGCTGTTTGGTTAGTCGCATCTTACATTCCCGTCTCTGCTGTCTTTCATCTGCCGCGCCTCCATGGGTCTAGGTCTTTGAGTTCATGCTTGGCATACCAATCTTCTCACGTAAACACGCTACAATGGCGCCGGACGATTATCACTTGGCTCAAATAATCAAGTTTACCGGTGAGGAGTTCCCACCTCGTCTTATAAAGAAGTACAAGCTCGCGCCACAATTTCTCGATATGCAAACTGGTGAGTCTTCACTCCACATTTACTGCAATGAGTACTTTGATATGTACACCTACTGGTTGGCATCTCCCTTCCACCAGGCTACCTTCGAACGTTCCGCAAACCCGTTGTCACGGTCCACCACTCTATGTTCTTTAGACACAATGCTAAGATTCTTGGGCTTCCTGAGCATGATGTCGCGGGTGCAATCGATCTTGTGTCTCGCTGCCTATGAGTGAATCCAGCTGATCGGCCGACCTCCATTCGGCTGCTGCGTGAGAGTTCATGGCTGCAGGAGCTTGGAGGTGGTTTTTGAATATTTCAGCAATAAATTGTTTGGTTTGGTGGTTCTTCTATCTGCCCATGATGTGGCAAAACACTTGCAGAATGCAAGGTGCAGTATGTGGTGAAACACTGAAGTGACAGGAGGCAACTCTAACTGTGATGAATGACATGCCAAATGCTTTGGTTCAGATCAGAAGGAAGAAGAAGTGCCAATGGAGTATATTTAGAGTAGCAAATTTCTCTAAAAAGATTTCATTAGATCTACGAGAAATTGTTCAACCCAATTGGCTCCAGCGTGTGAATTGGAATAAGCATACAAAACAATGCAAAATGCTTGGGTCAATAATGGCTGTTGCTGGTATACTTTCGGCGGCTTTGGATAAGGATTGAAGCACAGCTGCAAAGAGTGAACATGTGTAGAGGGGTGAGCCAGTTTGTCACGCTATGTAACGCTTGAGCACGTGATGTTAGAGCAATCCGTCTGACGCCTGTCGATTCTCCCTACCAGTTTTCCTAGCACAGGTGCTTCAAGTTCTGGAGTATCGGTAACCCGTAAGGAAATCCTAGGATGAAAATTCCATCCTAGTAATTCTGTACAGCTCCGTGAAGTTGACGACTCGGATATACGAGAAGGACATCCCTTCTCTGCCGCAGGGTCAAGCGTTTTAGCTGGAGCAGCTAATATTGACGCCAACGTCACATACGTCAACAACGCGTCGGAGGTCAAAGAGACGCTCTCCACTTTAAAGCCAGTAGACAGGAGCGGCTATTACGTGCAGAAAGAATATACTCTGGGAGATTGACGCTTGGATGGACTTCCACGCGCCCAATATCCTCTGGATAAAGGGAAGCCCAGGGTCAGGAAAGTCAACCATAGCATCCAGCTTGGTTTCTCGGCTGATGAAGAGTGGTCGACTGTGCTCCCACTTCGCTTTCAAGCGAGGTGATATTATGTTGAATGATCCCGCCACCGTATGGCGTACAGTCGCGCATGATCTCTCCCGATATGATGATGCATACCCCTCTATATTGGTGACAGTGTTGAAAAGCGGGAGGGTGGATCTTGGGGCGGCCAGATATCTCCCATTTCAACGCTTTGATTATGGAACGATAATTCAACCGCCTCGTTCGTTCCCTATTTTCGGCGCGTTGCATTCACACTTGCGCATTTGATTACGATTTACTATTACCCCTCTGTGGGAACTGGCAGGTAATCATACCAATAAACCTCACGGATCTGCTTTATTCTGTCCCTGCCTTTGGCAGCTTTCAAAATGGCGTCACGCCACGCCTTATCAAAGTCTTGAGGTAAGAAAGTTTCTGCACGGGTCAGAAACTACCTAGGGCCCATGCGCCGCAGTAGCTTCTACATTTGGCGAATAAAACACCTAAAAACTTTTTTGGGGGGATGCTCGCCAGCTTCTGACTGTATCACGGGGCGCAGGTGCAACGTCGGACTAGATAGCGAGAAATATATACACCATGATCTGGATTACAGCATTTTCAGTATATACGTGCAGTAATGATGCAGTCAAATGACGGAGATGGCTGGTTTGTCCGGGCTGACTACGATGCGGGGGCCTTTTCGCTGTTCGCTGATAAGGGCAATAACTTGAGTAAAATGTGTCCACAAAAACACTTATGGACAAACCTTCTACTAAGTCCACATCCATCTCCCAGGTCCTTGATTACTAAAAGAATAAAGGAATGGAGGTTTGCGTTTCTCGTCCTGTATAGCGTTCGCTACCTTCTGTAAATATTTCCAAAGTGCAGGTTGGAGATGGTGGTCAACCAGATACTGCTTGACTTCTGCGTCGGTGTTTGTTTCTTCTACCCCGTTGAACCCCAAAGTCGGAGATACCCATGGGATCCGAATTTGACTGTGACTGGGTCTGGTTGAAAATGTCCTACAGCCAGCATGCTTTCCAGCGACTCTGTTGTATGCAAGGAAGTACAAGTGACATGCGTAACAGGGTCTTTTCGACAGCCCGATGTAGCCAATGACGGACACAAGCAGATTGCAATAATGGAACGCAAGAAGTGTGCATTCACAGTGAACGTTTGTGTGTGGGAAGGAGAGCTGCTGTAGGTCGTCGAAGCCTGCCTGGTCGGTGAATTGTACTCCACGCCGCTTTGCCAAATGTGATATATTGTACAGAACTCTCTGGTGCACTTCGCCGTCATTGACGTCTCCCCTCATCACATGGTGGTCTCCCGACTTGAAAAGGGAATCCCCAATGGTGCTCAAGGAAAGGTCAATGAGTAAGTCTTTCAGTTCTGCACCGATAACCTTGACCTCGAAATAACCGTCAAGAAATTGTGTAAAGTGAACGGATGTTGCAATAGCCGATAATATCAGAAACTGTTCATGTAGGCGGAACAATTTCTCCAGGTAGGTGCGAAGTGAGAGCACTGAAGAACTTGGTTAACAACGCTCAAGAGAGGAAAAGGTATCAGTCACAGAAGGTAATATCCCATAGTGCCATCATTTCCGAATTGATTCCAAGCATCGGCTTCCATTTATCCCACAGACCACTTATCACTTCGACTGCGGCTTTGCCCGTAGTGTAACTGGGCTGGGCGTTCCCGGCCATTAGTTTTCGCAGCTTTGCAAGTTGTATTAAAAGGTCTTGAAAACGAGTATGCTCTTCGGGCGTAGTATCCGGATTGCTTGCCACAAATTCTGCGTACTTTGAATCAAAGACAAGGTCCTCGCCTTTCAAGAAACGATGGCGGAGCTTTTCGTAGGAATGTAGGTAAAGAGATATTTCAAGGTCTGTCGTTGCATTCTGTAGGGTTGTATGATCGAGTGATTCCGCTGAGCACTGCTCGGACTTCACGGACAACACCCTGATGTGCGCGAGACGGGCTCGGATGTCCAGGAGGTGATCGACCACGAATTGCGGCACGGCGCTATTTTGCGAAACATAGAGTGTAACTCCAGGTGTCGGACCCTGATTGATGGAGATTGACACTGCGAAAACTTGATACTGTCTTTCGTACAGACAGACTGCCGCCAGAGCGTCTAAAACGGACCTAAGACGCTTAGTTTTGGATGACAAAGGCCGGTTTGTCGGTAGATTGCTTGATTGCTTCTGATACATGTTGGCCTCACCATAGAGGATAGTTATGATAGCATCTGGTGATAGAGTCCAGATTGAAGACATCAGATGATGTTTGAGCGCAAAACAGGACTGGTGGTGGATCGGCACACCTACTATTTGTAGACATATGTCACATGGTTGGTGGCGGCTGGTCATGCGGTTAATTCACGATCTGTCCTACCTTACGCATCCAAACCACAATACCTGACGGCGTTGACTATATCTACGATATCACTATATTTACATTATTTTCTTCTCATTTCTATACAATCCTTTTCACACACACTTTCTTTACAGGCTCTCAGCTACCATTCGACGAGATAATTATTTTCTCTCCCCTTCGCCGTCGGTTGCATTCTGGTTTTGACGAACCCCCAACTGAACCTGTGACGTCCGCCTTTCTATCCCATACTGGCATCATTTTCTGTGGCGACGTAAATCTGACCTTATATCCTTACTGGCATCACTCCGTGGCAACGTGAACCTGACCTCAATCGTCTCTGCTATCTATCGCGCAGTGTCAGCCGCCGACTCCATCAGACCGTCGCCCCTACCGCCCTTATCCTTGTGCTCCTGTGCTCTCTTCCTACAAGAAAATGTCTGGCAGAAGATCAAGCTTCAAAAATGTGACGGCTAAAGCTGATCTTGCCGTTTATCTTGCTTTGCTATATGGCAAGCCCGGGGGCATCTTTCACGATAACCTTCCATGCAAGAACGAGGACCTACCATTGTTACCTCAAACAGAGCTAACAGATAATGTTTCTCTATTCAAGATGGTCAGACTCACTGGCGCACTGGCAGCGATTTGCGTCTACAAGGACCACGCTCAAGTCTTCGCTTTGACAGTGGGCGTGCTGGTAGATGGTTCAAACTCGCAAGATGTCTTTCTCCATCTAGCAGAGAACACGGAGGTCTCTGAATCTGTTATCAAGCATCTTCATGATATCTGGAGACTGCTCATAGACCTGAGGGACTCACCCGATCATTCGACCGCTCCAATCAGCCTCGCCATTTATCATCACTCTTTTCTGAAGTTTCGGAGAAGATTCAAGAAACGGCAATACCTATTTTTCGAAATCTATACTCAAGCCATCATTCAGCATGTGTCCTCATCGCAACCAACACAAAAGAAGCTTTTCTTTACACTACTCAGTCAACTTCGTGGACTCCAGAATGCCGTTGACTCACCAGTGAAAACTGAGGCAGTTCAACGAACATTCTCCGCAGTATGTGCCTTGCACCAACAATGGAAGCCATACCTTGACGACCCATCACCCAAGAGCCTCTTCTTGGAATGGGACAATGTGGCTGGTATGTTTATTTCATTTCCGGAGCAGATTGTGATGTTAATCCACCGTACAGAGGATGCGAACATACAGTTCTCCTTGAGACGTTACTTGGGCAAGCTGTTTACCCTACATGAACATTCTCTGGCCATCTGCGAGATTGTGTTCCGGAAGGAGCTCGCACCGCTGCTTGGTGGGACCCTCGTCATCGTACCTATTCCGCCGGACAAACCAAACATTACCTTGAACTTGACAGAAGGTCACGCACGGGCTCTCATCCTCGACGTAGCTTCTGGCCTGAAAGAAATGGACTCTCACGTTGTATATGAGGCTGTCATATCGAAACTTATGAGCAAGACTGCGAGGAACAATCTGCTCTGCTCACCACTCCATGACATCTCCTTCAAGGGTACTGTACATTGCGAATCCAACTTACTTGCCTTTCACCACCAACATCGCCTACCGGACACCATCAACTTTATCGCATGCTCCAAGTTGTCCTGTCCTGCTTGCCAAATTCTTTTCAATGCTAGAAATGCGGAGACTCTGGGAACCCACATCCCTTTCTATACCCCGGGATCACACAACACCTTATACTTCGATTGGGCAGCCCCCCTCTTGGGAGATCCGGCCCCAATCGCGCCACCGTTGCGTCTAGGCTATCGTCCTATCCCATTGACAGTAGATGAGCGGGTCCGACGGAAGATAATAAGTGGGTATCTGTGGCCCCAACTTAAGAGCTATGTTGAGTACATAAGACAAGAATTGAAAGGGGATGGTACGACACTTACACCACCTGGGTCAGAAAGTACAGATGAATCTGGAAGGGCACGACGGGACTCATGACGGCAATAAGGGTGCACCTCTCTTTATGTTTACCTTAAATACATATAAAGCCGGTTTCGCAATAAAAAGGGAGATGATTGTGATTGCATTTGATGAGATACCGGGCCCTAGATGTTGCTTAGTCTGGTAACTAAGAAAGAAGCGATTATTTCATCCTCTTCTGTTCTTGCGTCCATGGACGGCGCACTCCGAGTTTTAACCTTGGTCCTAGGCTGAACTTCCTTCCTTGCCGCAAGGTATACATGTCCTGACTGCGCAGTAGATTCGGTAGACAGAGTAATAAGAATTGAATCACCAAGAAGTTGGGGCGTGGGGACTACGGAGGGCATGGCTGCCCTTTCCTGTTTTGCAAGTTCCGCGTGCAAAAGTCTGAAGATATCCTCGGTGAAGGTCGGTCGTCTGGGATCAGCCGGGTCCACCAATCCAAACTCTGTCGCCAGCCGCCTGGGCCGGTTTGGTCTATCCCAGTCTGCGGCAGCTTTCCAAAGGACTTTGGTCGGCATCACGCCACATTTCATCCAAGTCTCGAGGTAAGAAAGATTCCGTACGGACCACGAACAGGGGGCCCATGCGCCGCAGTAGGTTCCATATGGTGAGAGAACGGTCAGCGACATGAAGCCACTTATTACAGATGGAGATGTTCACGGTGTCTGCGTCGTTCCAAGAATTTTCATGGATTGGCGTGATAGGGCCGATTTGCTCGGATCCACGAAACATACGTGGGGTGAGAGAGCATCACTCTCGCTGGTGTTTATCGCAAGTGCATACTTTCGCATAGCACGGCCAAAGGGAGAACCAAAAAGTTCCTCATTGAACGACTAGGCAATCGCAAAATCACCAAGCACCTCAAATGCTTGGGTGCTAAATTTTGAAGCTTCAGACGGATTTTCGGACTGAGACAACGATGGATGATGAGTGGTGCGCCTCGGCAAGAATGATGACCGGGAAATATACTGACCATAAGCCTCTGCAGTGGTTCCAGGAATTCGCCATGACGAACTTCGGTACCTGCAATAACCCTCATGACTAACTCATCAAAAACACTGTCGTATCCATGTTGTCGCACATAGGCGTTGTCTATGTCGATCTTTGCAATACCATCTTTTCGTTGACACGATGTCAAACCGTCGAACAGTATACGAAACAACAATAACGTACACGAGACCGCTTGAAATACGGGCGGAAATGCTCGCTCCGGCTGATTTCCAATCTCAGGTTCTACCATAGGGAATTTGAGTAGTAGTTGAGCCTTGCTTGACATAAAGCGAAGCGCCATAAAAGTTTATGGTCCTTTTTATATGCGCGTTCAACAGCGGAAGCAGTATTCAGATTCAGACAGGCCAGCTCTTCGAATAATTCTGCGACGTGCGCCCACGTCATGTACGCAAACTTCTCAGACAGATGCCATTCGTCATTGAACTGCTACCGGAAACATATTGCTGGAAACTTACGTTAAGACCTGCAGCAGCCATTCTGAACGAGTCGTCCATTAGGTAGAAGAATTGATATATCGGCCCTCGGTCGGGAGCCTCTTCCCATGGAGGAGGGATAATGCTCGTACATTTGGCAAATAAAACTCCTAAAAACATTTTCGGGGATGCTCGCCAACCGTTGACGGTATCACGGACTTTGTCCTGTTCATACAAATATGGTAAGGCCAGCATTGAAAAAGAAGATTCATTGAAGGCGAAAAGCCCACATATTCAGATATCACGATCGCCCGAGCAGTATTCCATTCGATATTAGGATCTTTGCAACCATCAAGAAGAGACTCTGTAGGTAAGTCGAGTTAATGACGTGTTATTTTTGGTTGATAAAGACTGACGATGACGCCACTACGATGGTAAACGATATCGTGAGCCAGCATACTAGCATTTTAGAATGATAAAGAACCCACCGCCAGCCATTCCAAGGACGATTCACTACGCCGTCTCTTCACTGCTGGCTTTGTGCGCTCAGGAGAGACCAAATGTCGAGTAGAAGTGAATTCATGGTATAGCATAACCGCATCGTCACAAACGCCTGATCCATCAACTGAATTGGTGCATTTATCCAGTAATACCGTCGAGGAGCGTACCTAAATCCACCTGAAGGAGAAGCTGAGCTGTCACGGTTCACTCTCATATCGTGCTACGAAAACCACCTACCCCGGCCGAATTCCACATGCGAGCATTTCCACCAGGATTTCCAAACTTTTTTCGAGGTGGTTTATGACAAGAGAGTATTTTCGCGCGTCCATCTACTGTTCCATACTTTAATAGTAGTGAATAGTATCCTGAAATTATCTGATTTTCAGTACTCAGAAACGGTCTGTATACTAAACTTACCAGCTTTCAAATACCAGCTTTCCCTCGGTAGTCTATGTCAATATTCAACTGCATTCGCGAACCATTCTGCGAGAAATGGTGTAGTTTCCCATCGTTTAGCACGTTGGGTGGAAGACGCGGGATGCTAAGCCGACCCGATTTCCTATTTCGGAAAAGGAACACATCGTTTAGTCATTTTCCAACACATTTTCCGCGTTCAAATTGACTCTTCATGGAAATAGTATATATAAAATACTACCACCAGTTTGAACCATCATGATGTATCCATTGCTTGTATCGGAATGCATGATTTTGAGTCAAGGTGATCGGCGCGCGTCGTGGCCGATGGCGGCAACGACATTTTCAACACTGGCTCAAGTTTGGTGAAACCTATTTACAATGTGACTTTCGGAACTACAATGAAAAATAGGTCAATGGTCACATGAATTTTTTTTTGAATGGCTGAAAACAGATGTGTGCAAGGTAATCGATTTACAGCTGAAATCCGTAAAAGGAAATCGGTTGTGTCGGCTGATTCGGCTTACCGTTGCCGACAAGCGCTCCGTGACCACGTGACCACATAGGTGACTGAGGAAAAATTCAAAATTCGCATGTTCAAAGCTCCACAAGATTGCCTAACATCACTCGGAAGATGTTTACATAAATTAACAACGGATTATAACATTTGCAAACCACTAATGGAAGCGGAGTACTAATAAGCGAACATCCGACTTCGATGACTGTGCATTATTGTGTCGCACAGCTTGTGGAGAGTACTACACGGGCGCGGAAGCAAGAGCTAATTGGAACATGACACCAGTATGAGACCAGACGGCAAGCCTACCGAGAACGGGAAGGGAAAAGAAATACTGAAACTGAAACGAAACGGTGGATACAGATGTATCCCCAGTACCCCATACGGGGGTATGAAGATAATATCCTAAGTAGGTGGACCAACATCAGGTTGCATCCGCTAGGACGTAGAGGGTCATGTGAGATAATGTGATCTCGAGACTGTCTTCATATGTGTAGACGAACGAAAGCGGGGCAATGCCTACTGGCGCTGGCCGCGAAGGAATTGAGCGTCTGGATAACGGCGAATGCTCGAAACAAATTCTGAACGGGACTGTCCATAAATTTACCCATTGTTCCCCCACAGCTGCGGCACTGGCGCAGGCGCAAAAGCCTGTCCCATTCTCGAATCATGATGGTGGAGAGAAGAACCACGATAGTCAGGCAGAGACGCCTCCGGATACAGCGAACCAGAGGCAGCCATGATCGCTGGATCAACATATGCCGCTGGAATGTGAGAAGCAGAAGTACGCGAATGGTAGGTCTGTGGCGGTGCGGCAGAAGAGAAAGCAAAACTATCGCTGCGCGGACTTTGACTCGAAAAGAAGGTTGCAGACGGCGTCCTCTTATGGCTCCCAGCATTGTTGATATAATGCGAATGTGAACCAACATTGGAAGGAAGTGCTCCGGTCATTAGGTGGCTTTGGGAACTTTGGCTGGAGTCAACGAACGAGGACGGCCAAGATGGTTGAGAAGAATGTTGCGGGGACCTCGAGAAAGTTTGCGTTGGTGGCACATAAGGACGGGTATGCTGGGCACTCCCGTTTGTATTTGGGAAATTGAGAGAACTATCATCGAGCGACATGGACCAAATGGAGTGCCCAGGACGATTGGGTGGCCCTGAGCCGAAAAGAAGCGGCGGCTGTGGTGCAGAAGACTCCGGAGCTGACCCTGAAAGTATATCCCCACCGCCGGTATCTCGAGGCGGTCCCATGAAGCTGTTCAGAAGGTCTTGTGCCGTCGTTGATGTCGGCGCGGTGGACAATGCTGGTTGAGCCGCAAGGGAAGACATAGCCTGCGGGCGTGTGGGGGGAAGTAGGGCAGGGCTCCTCGGAGTAAAACTTGGTACGATGGGGCTCATAGGCACCGCGCGGGGAGGTGACGGTAAGGCGGTAGGGACTACAGGGCGAATGGGAGACATCGAAGCTCTAACATACATGATTGGTGAGGAAATAATACATGATACGCAATGGTAGAAGGTTACCTTGGATTCCAGACGATTTCATCTTCTTCGTCCTCATCAATGTCGATATCCCTATCTGAACCATCCAACACCTGCCGGAAAGCATCACCAACGGGGTCGTCATCCGTGCGATCAGTTTCGGTCATCGCATCATCTTCGCGGTCACCGATATCGAATTGATTCGATCGACCGTCTCTTGTAACCGAGGGAGTATCCTCTTGCGTAGCATCGCCTTGTCCCTTGTCTCCGATGTACAATACGCGGGCTGGTTGAACGAGAGATCCCCCAGCTGTAGAGCCAGAGCGAGGGCTGCGCAACACCAGAGGTGAGTTCTGTGAAAAGAAACCGTGAAAACGACGAAACAGAACAATTGTAGAGCAGGCAGACCTCAAAGTCGATAAGGATCTTCGCATCATTCAATAGATCAGCAATTCTCATCAGCTGCTCCTCGTTAGGATGGACCTGCGCTGCCGCCTTATTTCTGTCTCCTTTGTTCTCTTTGTCCCCCTTCTCTTCGCCTACCATAAGGTTCTTCAAAGGTAAGAATCCTTTCATATCCACGTCCTCCTCCAAAGGTGACGTCAGAGCAGGCAGGCTTCCCTCAGGAAACGAGCGATACAATGCATTTATGAACTGAGCATAAGACTCCCAGAACAAAGGCGCGCCAGCGATCGCCAAGCTAGGTCCACTCTTCCTCTTTTCTTTCTTGTTTGATACTGCGTCTTCCTTGGTCTTCGTTGCATCAGATTGTTGGCCCCGCAGCACATATTTGAAATTCGCTTGAAGCCACTTCCCAGCGATTCGCAAAGCAGGCAACATCCGCCTGAAAGTGGCTGTTATTCGCTGCGCCAAGTCATTCTCTGCAGCGTCCTGAGGGGGAGACTCGGCGAGTTGTACAAGGCCAATCTCTAAGAGGACTCTATGGAGTCCAAGGATGTGAGTCGCGATATGCGACTCGATAGCAGTAGAAGATGAGGTAGATAGCGGGGATGTGGAATCGCGGATGGTGTGATGCTTCCATAATGCACCCTGTGCAAGAACAAGGACTTTGGAGATCGTGTCAATTGGTAGAACTCGCTCCGATACAAGGGAGTTGAAGTCATTGAGAACGTCTTCGGCATGCTTCGGGGATGTTGCCTCCATTCTGCGAGTTTTATGTTAGATGTGGCCTTATCAATTTGACGAATGAAAAAACGTACCTTTCAAGTCCCAGTCTCCAGAGTGCATGAAGTACAACCACTCTCTCCTTGAAGATCTCAACCCTCAAGCGAGGCGCCAGAGGTGTAAGTCCATCTCTCTCCACTTTATTGGCATTTTTCTCTTTCTCTCGCTTCATCCTAGTCTTCCATTGGTCCAAGGCTTTGTTGACAACAGTGCCTAGATTCTCTGACGCTGTATCGTATGGCTGGAGCACACAAAGCGCTCTGTAGTAGTGAATGAGAGAACCAAACAAGTCCTTCTGATACGACGCCAGTATAGCGAGCTGGTGGGATGGGTTCCCTTCGTACGGCACCAGAAGGCGAGCCTGTTCGTAGCACTGTTGTGCTTTATCGTAATTTCTTGCTCGAGGGATAGGGTCCATTCCTGGCGCACCGCCTCTCTTATTGCGGGCGTTCTTCCTAGCAGGTAGTGGGCTCTCTTCGTGACCAGCCTTAGGACGTCCGCCACTCTCGTTATAAAGTTCTCGATATCGTGCAATATCACCAAGGCAGACCAGAGCTTTGCTCAAGATAGCCAACCGACCAGCTCGCTCTATAGAAAACTGCGGCAGTACAGATGGAGAGCCATCCTCTGAAGGAAACTGGAATTGATTCCGTCCATTTGTAGTGGGCCCTTCCCTGTGTTGTAATAGTTCAGGACTATCTTGGCCGTGGGCACTAGTGGCCTCATCAGCAGGCAAGATGCCAAGTACGACAAAGGCAGACTGAGCTTCGTCCAGCCCAAATGATCGGCGCAGACGAACGACAAGCTGAGTCCAGAACTTTTCCTCTTCAGCGAGAAACTGGCGGAAGCGCTGCATTAGCTTGCGGTACTCGACAGGCCCATGGCCTCCTTGGCGCGGTTGATGGCGGGGAGCTGATTGTAAAGCACGATCGAGACTGGTGATGCGCTGCTTGTAGATTGAGATAAAAGCATACGACGTCTGCATCCATAGATGATTCTCGGCGTCCTTTGATTCCTTCGCGTATGGGTGAACTAGGAGCAAGCGGAGGTAATGGCGCCGCAGACTGTTGGACCTTAGTCATGGAGGGAATACGTGGACGGCACACATACTTTTTGCGCTGGAACTCGATTTCTCTATCCCAAGGATCCTGCGTTTTAAGAGCTTCCTTGAGACCTTGCTGAAGCCCTTTGGCCTCCCTACAATGATCGGGTAGAGGCTAAGCAGATGATCATGTTGACTCGCCAGGAAAACCAAACCTTGAGATGTGTGATGCCTGCTCCGCCATTGCGATGCGCTGTGGGGTGAAGACTGCAGGCTATAGCCCCATGCTGTACGTGTGCGGTATTTGCAGGAGACGGCTGCGATTATTCCAAGATGCTGTGGGAAATTAGATTACAGCTGCAGCTTGCCACGTGACTTCCCGCCCGCTTGGGGAATTCATTCATTATGATAGAAAATGTGTATATAAATCGCCGACAGCAATACATTGTTCTCCGCAGTCTCATTCCTCCTCGTCATCCCTCCCTCCAGGTCTGAACAACGCCATGAGATCGTTGATGCCAAGTTTATTATTCTTCATCTTATCACCGCTCAAAGCAGCCTTGGTCAACTCCCGCTTCTTATCCTGGAGCTGAAACACACCCACAAAACCGTCAGATAGAAGAATGGCAATAGCTCAATCAGTCGTACGCACCAGAAGAATACGATCTTCAACAGTCTTCTCGATGGTCAGCTTGAAGATGTTCACATCCCGAGTTTGACCGAAACGATGAGCACGATCAAAGGCTTGTTCCTACAGACCAGCGAGGGGGACTATCAGCCATTATTCCAATTAAGTAGTCATATGGATACATACCTCGAGAGCGGGGTTCCACCAGAGATCGACAAGGATGACGTTGTTGCACGCCGTCAAGTTCAAACCTGAGGGTGCTTGTTAATAAAATTAAGTATGTCGATACGAATATGGCTTACCAGTGCTACCAGCCTTGAACGAGATGAGAATGACCCTCGTGCTCTTACTGTTCCGGATCTTCTCCAGACTAGCCTCCCGTTTATCCTTACTCATCGATCCATCGTCTACGCAAATGCAAGCGTCAGCATGGACCACGCACAACCAGAACCGCGTGCCTGGAAAAAAAAGAAAGAAAAAAAACTCTCACATCTAACATGCTTAATCCCATTAGCAGTCAAAAACGGCTGGATCAAATCCAACATGCTAGTAAACTGGCTGAAAATAATCGTCTTCTCTTCATCATCTCGCTCATCAATTTTGGCTAAGAGCTCGAGGATTTTCCTGATTTTGGCAGAATCGGGGGGAAGATCAGATTCAGGTCCGGCTAATGTTTTGCGCAGGGCTTTGTCAGCGAAAGTGGCACAGTCGGAGCAGTGCGAGCCTGTGGAGGACGAAGGTAGCCTGGGGGAGCGGGTTACATATCAGTATAGGGAATCATAACACAAGGCATGATAGTTAATACGTACGCGGTCTGACAAACTTGACACCTCCTTGTATTCGAAACGCCCAAAGACCCGAACATAGCCGCAAGGTCATCACCATCGTCATCCGCCTCTTGCCCTTTCGAAGCTGCCTTGGGCTCAATGGCGCTGCTATCTATCTTATAGTCCTTATTCACTAGCGAGGGGTGATTACACGCTATAACAAATATATATATATATAGGTCAACCTAATCATGCAGCAACCAAAGATTAACGTACCCTGCCTGAGTCTCAACAACATTACGAGGACGTGGGTATAGTTGTTCTGCGCCTTCCCGGCATTCATGAGCTTATCAACCTCCGTCGACATCTTGCTCTCGAGCGCCATGTAGAACGAGTACTCCTCCGGATCGAAATCGCATTGGACAACCTCTACGGTCCGCTCAGGCAGTTGGAGGATGGGTTTCCCATTCAGCACGTGATCTTTCTTCCGGCGGAGCATGATGGCTTTCAGGATAACCTGGCGTAACCCATCAGACGACACGACAACAAAATGCAATAGAAAGATTTTCAACGTACATGCAGCCTTTTCATGGCGCGAACCTGCCTGCCTGCTTTCACGGGTTTATTGATCTGCTCATTGAAGGTCTGCCAATCATTGAGAGGACGGATCTGCAAGAACTTGAGCAGAGAGTACAGCTCCTCGACACTATTTTGCCTAGAAATACACCGCGTTTTGTCAGTCGTTCAAATGTCAAATCAACTTCGTAGAGGAACATACATGGGGGTGCCGGTAAGACACCATCTGAATTTGCCTTCTAGGTCACAGCATGCCAATGCGGATTTGGTGTTGCGGTTCTTGATATTATGAGCTTCGTCTTGAGCAAGAAGCAAATACGATCAGCCCCATTTCCACAGACAAGACGCGTGGGAGAGGAACCCTACCAAGAACGATCCTCCACCACTTAACACGGAACAACGCATCCTTCGCCTGTTTCTTAGACGCCGGCTTGGTCTTCTTGATACTCTTCCCAAAGTTCTCAGACGAGTCCGAATCGGCGGAGTCATCATCATCATCATCATCCGAATCCGACGACGCCTGTTTCTTCGCTTTCGCTTTCGTCTTCTTCTTCCCTTTGCCTTCGTTCTTCGAATCAGGTTTGAACGCGCCGTGTTCGGAGGCTACGATGGAGTATGAGGTGACTACTACGTGAGCTTGTCTAAGTTTCGCAGGGTCTATCTTGGGTGATTAGGTTCATGCAATTATACATAAGAGACAAATATATGCGAGGAGAACTGACCTGTGGTGCGGGAGGCTCCGTGGTGTTCGATCACGCGAAGCCCGATGCACATTTTCTGGATTTCGGATGCCCATTGGCTAACGAGGGCCACGGGACAAACAACCCTACCGGGGGAACCAGTCAATATGTAGAAATAACGCGAAAAAAAGTGAGATGTGCGTACAATGTGCCCGCCGCCCAACCGTCTTGTTTGTCTGATTTCTTCGGTCGACCATCGATGATGCGAGCCAGCGTCTGGATAGTCTTGCCAAGTCTACGACTCCAAATCAGCATAATATCAAACGATAAAAATACATATTTGTAAGTCACCCACCCCATATCATCTGCTAAAATCCCACCAGCCTTTTTTCCAGTCTCCCGTTCCTTCATCCAGACTCTGCCCAATACCTGGTGAGGCAAAAGCGTAATCCCATCCTTGAAGCCTTCCACGATGGCTAGGCTCATGTCGACCTCGTCATCCTCGTTATCGTTATGCGAGTCTTCCACGAGCTGACGAAGGGCTTTTTCCGCCTCCGCAGCGGATGTTTGTGGGTCGTAGAGGTGTCCTTCTTCCTGTAGAGTGAATGTCTCCCATGTTGGATTGGCCCCCTTGTAGGGTTCGGGTGCGCGGTTTGATGGGATGTGAATGGGGTTGCCAATTGGGAGACCGGGACGAGGAAATTGGGGAGGGTACGTTCCGGGGAAGTTGGGTGGCCTGGTTGCCAATGGCATATTGTTGAATGCGGGGAGTTTACTATTTACCTGTGATGCTTGAGCTTGAGCGGGTTTGTTATTCGGTTGCGAACCCGAGGCGTGCTTGAGTCCTGGCGTTGGTCTGGTAAATAATCCCACAGGTTAGCACAATTATCCCGTAGCGATGTAAACCCAGAAAATAAAAGACGTTCTTAAAAATAATGTTTAACCACGTACAGGATATGTAAGGGCTCTTCTTCTTCTTCGTCAGAGGAGATGACAATTGCTCGCGTCTTCTTGACGGGAGCAACTGCCGGTGATGACGAGGTCGACGAGATTGACTAACAGGGAGGATTCACTGGATGATATAAATGGGGAG